>JAIFTH010000101.1:0-61070 GCA_019968535.1 Fragariocoptes setiger | reverse complement strand
GTGTGTGTGTGTGTGTGTGTGTGTGTGTGTGTGTGTCTGTGTGTGTCTGTGTGTGACACAAGACACACTGCTGTTTCTGTTTCTGAGTCCTTTGTTGGTCAACCGATGACGATGAGCATGATAATGAAACGTTACACGGCATTGTGTGATGCTTTCGTAGATCTAGAAATTGTTTCTCTCTCGCTGATTCTTTTTTTGCTGCTGCTGTTGCTTGTGTCAAACAAGCAACAATGTATGTATGTTATTTGACGATACATCGTACGAGCATCGAACTACTCAAGGTGACGTGTCGAGTAGAGAGCATCATAATGCTCTCTAACTCCTCTAACATCAGCGAAAAAGATGATGGCCGAATGGAGGAAAAGATTCGTCAATTGAGATAGAGATTGAGCTGAAAAAGTAGCAAAAGAGAGAGAGAGAGAGAGAGACTTTTTTGCAATAGCAGTATTATGATTGTGATGTTCTGATGTTAAATGTGATGTAAAAATGGCGATAAAAAATGAAAAAGAATGAAAAAGGTTTATTCTTGACAAGGACCGTTACAGTTTGTCTTTAAACATTAGTTCTTTTCTAAGTAGCCTTCAGTTTAGTTGAGTATGAGTATGAGTTTTAGTTCAGTAGGGGAAAGCATATATTTCTTCTATTGGCGGTGGCGGCTTCCTGCAGAGCAGGCATCAATTCAGTGTCGAACCTCAATGCTTGCTGCATGTCTATGTGCATCGCGTCGGATGACTCGTCAGCTACGAACGATGGTCAACGGCGACAACGACCGCCAATACAACATAGCATAACATAGTGCGGGATAGAATAACATCGCTACATGACACAACGGTCAGCATCACAGGCTACTGCAAGGCAAGAAGACTACAAGGCTACAAGGAAGACATGGGCCAATGTTAGAGACAACTGTTGTTGGCAATGTAAGAAACTTAAGCAAGAATAGTATCTCGGAAGCCATACATAGACTGCTGCTAACTTAGAATACTAAGTTAGCATCATACCTAGCTAGTTGGCAATATAATCTCTTCTATTGCAAGCTAGCCAGCTGACCATAAGCTCGAGCTGAGCTAGCCAACAACAACGGCAGTGGCAACAACAAAAACCGGTTCTATCTCTTTCTCGCTCCACGATTTCGTTATTGCATTGCTCTATGTGGACTGCCTTCATGCAGAGCAATGCTGTTCACTACATGGTGTGCTGCTCTATGAAAGAATGTGCTTTTGTGATAGTACACACGGTCATCGTGCTTGTTATTATTATTATTATTATTATGAACAGCGAGAGAGACAGAGAGCCAAAGAGCTGGACAGAGAACTACATGAGAAACAGGGAGAAACAGTTATGTAAGAGTCGTCGAGCGAGCAACATCGTCGTGAGCAAGCATGGCATGGCTCACAATGTGATCGTTAGTTGATTGCCAATAACAAGGTAAGTCGGCAAAGAATTGGCACGCGGCCTCACACGTTCTCTGGTGACTTCACAGATTTTAACCTAGTGAAATTTGAAAATACAGCAAACTTTATGCAAAGTAGACTCGTAAATTTTATTGAAAGTTTCAAAATTTCAAATTAAAGTTAGAGATTCTAAATTTAAAACATCAAAATGCGATCAATATGCGTGAGAAGATCAACGGCGAGCACACACACTAAAGGGTGAAACTAAATCACTTCAGTTGTTCACTTGTTCAGAAATTAGAATGATTAGTCATCATTGTCATTGTCAAGGCACAGCGTACAAACAACAAGTAACTGTCTGTCAAGTGAAACGTGCATTGTTCATTGGTGAGCTTCAGTATTAGATTACCATCGCGCAAATTCGAGACAAAGTAAGAAAAGAAAGAAACGACTTAGTTTGCTCACGTAATCGTCATCGGCGCTGATGCACACAAATCAAATCGATCACAAATCCACATGAAAGCTGAAGGCGTCGCTCTGATTTGTGTGATGCTTCTGCTGATCCTGTAAACACATAGAAAACATCAAACAGAGAGCAGTTTTATGAGATTTTCAAACGTCGCAGGCGAAAAATTACAACAAGCAAGCAAATGATGAGCTTGAATTGATTTTTATTTCCAAAATGAACGACAACTTGTACTAGACACACTGTCTTGATGAGAACACGAGAAAGCTTGATTAGCTTCAACTTTATTTGTGTAACTCGAAGCTCAAGCTCGAACTATCGGCCACTTGTCGGTGACGAACGTGTATTGCCACCGACGAACGGGCATCGTCAAGCTGCAGTACATCCAAGCGTCGTCAAGCGTTAGTGGCCTTGCCAGTTTGCTAGTCAGCAAACAAGTAAGTTATCTGGGTGTCAATGACGATACGACAAACACAGTGACATCGTGTCGACTGCTTTGCTCGATCTTCGCGTCACATGCATGCGTGAGCGACTAGCGTCGTCGTTGTCATGAAACAAGCTGTCCCAAAGTCAGCTTGCTATTCAAGTCTTCCAATGGATAGATTCGTAGAATCATCGAGTTTTATATTCGAGTTTAGAGTTTGGAATTTAAACGTTGGACTCGGAGAAAAATTTGACGTTGCTAATCGAAGCCAACAGGCGTATCAACTACTCGAAAAACTCAAAGGATTCAAATAGAATCTTAGCAAAGTTTCAACGACAAGCATCGGCGAGAACAGAAAAAAGAATTCTCTAATTTTTTTTAGAAATATTTTACAAGCTACATCTTGTTAGCTAGCATTGGCTTTGGGTCATTCCAATGAAATGCATATCAAACGGAAGTGTGTAGCTTTTAGAATCTAAGACCGTCCAAAGAACCCAATTTGGCAGATTAGCATAAACATTTAGAAAGAAACAGATCAGAAGAATAATAGGTCAAAGAACAAATATTCGCCATAATCGTTCAAGAAGAGATTGTTGAGAAGAAGTGAAACTGTAAGGGCGTGTGCCAGTGTCATCGATATTAAGTCACCATTAAGTCACAACAATATTAATATTGAGAATTAGATTAGACGCCCAATTTTTCATTGTTTTTAACACGCTCATTCTTCTTTTTCTTCTTCTTTTTACATTCCTTTCCTAAAGTCTATACAACTGTTGCGACTCACATGATTCAAGACAGGCAATATCAATATCGATAAAGTCCTCTCGACAACGAGCCAACAAACAATACACCAACGACAACAAACAGCTTTATTATATTTGATCATATTCAACATTGTCAGTGTCAATGTCAGTACCAATAACTAGTGACAACAGCAATACTAATGACAACAATAACTACAGTCTAGAAAAATATCAATAAAAACAATAGCAAAAGTTCCGTCCACCAATAAGACACACAGCAAAACTGTTCACCTGTTCAGTTGAGTTCACTTTTTTCACTTGTTCAATGAACTGAAAGAAAAAGAAATAAAATTCACCGCCCATTTGCAACAAACACATGACAGCAAATAGCTCAACTCATATAGTGAGCACGAGGGAATGAAAAATCAAGACAACTATTGTTAACGAAAATCGACAAGATAGTCACAAACAATGGACATCAAGACGACCTTTCTCATCAACAACGCTGGCCTTGAGTTATTATTATTATACTTGGCCATCTCTTATTTGATTCAACGTTGCTCGTGTCTCACAACGTTCACAGCCAATAGACGGCCATAGATACATACACACACACACACACAACTTCAAGTTCTCTATTTCTATTGGACACAACGAGAAGCAAAACGAAACATAACTGAAACAAATTTGATCATATGTAAATTAGACGCCTACTGATGCCGATGTAGCCTCTTGTTGTGATATGCTATTCTCTTCGAACAACCACTGGCCAAACGTGAACAATTTGTGTTGCTCCAAATACTATTAGCTCACTGACAGGCAAACGTTGGCCATTAGCTGATCATCGAAGCCAACCGAACTGCTCAGCAACAATTTTCGAACAACCAACAATCAAAACAATCGTGCAAGAGTCAAATAACATACACTAAGTCAGAGTCGAATTTAAGTAGAGAGAAAGCACTCTCTAGAAGTTTATACTTTTAAAAGTTTCAAAGTCTTGAGAGGAGCTACTCACTTGAGAACTTACTCTAAATAATACACGAGTCGTTGAATGTTGATTCACCTGTTCAGTTTGAGTGTCAAGCACGTGAATCTCTCTCCTAACTGCCTTTGCTCGTGAGCGTGGGATGTTGCCAGAGGGCGCCACCGCTTTTATAGCGTTGGATCTATCGCGAGTTGAGACAAAAGTTTCACAACGAAGTTGAACAATCGGTTTCATCTGTTTTGTGTTAGCAGAATTCAAATGAATGACAGACAAATCAGTGAATAATTCGATAACTAACAAGAGGAAAAACGTCGAAAATCACCCTCAAACTCAACGATCCATATTGCGCTTCAAACAACCAACAACGAACGTTTGCTTTAAGCTAAAACACAAGTTTACGAATACATCAATAAAATAAAATCGGCAACAACGACCACTCGAAGTTAGCAGCAAGAAACAACGATAGTAAAGATTACGCTCGAGATAATCAGATAATTTAAGATAATTAATGACGTAACCAGTGAGCGCATGCGCGAGCGTCAATCCGACTGACTGACTGGCTGGCTGATTTTGTTGTCTGTCTGTTCTTCATTTGTTTGTTTGTTTGTTGATTCATCTGTTCATGTTAGCAGCGGGTCATTTTTCAAACGAAACCAAATCAAACCAAGCAGCATTGCATCGCATCGCATCATACATCGTCGTGCCAGCTACAATATCAGTTCACGAATAATACAGAGCTAACAAACAGCTAAAATAACAACAGCAACTTTAACAAGCGGCAAAGCCGGAATCTCGTGTAATTACCTGACGCAGGAGCAAGCATTAGTTAAAGCCGGCACCGGTGAACGATGAATCAGCAATAACGACGACGAGCTTGATGTCATCATGCTCGTCACGTTCGTTGTGTACCTTCAACAATCTCCATCAGCGTCAGCACCAACACCAACTCAGCCATTCATTACAACGTGCGACAAATCAAGAGAGTCTGACATCGCATCAGTGTGTCTGCCAATCACACACACACACACACACACTCACACGCACACGCACTGATTGAGAATCACTAGATGTCGCCACTTTGTCGCTAGTGTAACTCACAAGTAAGCAAGCAAGAAAGAGTTCAAAACGACACCAAGCACGACAAGTAAGAACAACAAGTGCAACGTAGATTACGATCAACGTTCAGAGTGAGCGTGAATCAACATGATCGTTCGTGAACAAATATCTATTATAGTAATTAGAAATTATTGTCGAATAACATAGATATACAAATACAACAACAATGCGCGCGACCAGCGCACCAGAGCTCGATTTAGAATTAGAGCTCGCCAGAAATAATGACAAGCATGTGACCACAAGTCAGCTGCAAAAAATCCAACATAACGGCAATATCACGAATACAATGAGCATCAGTGAACAACGACAGTCGGCGCCTGTCAGTAACAACAAATTAAATTTGAAACAACGAATTCGTCAACTTGAGCAAAAATTGAATCCGACTTGTGCGAGCACTAGTCAGCAACAGCAAGAGAAGCAGCAAGTCAGTGATGATGATGCAGCTTACCCAGACGATAAGTCACAACAACAAGAACGACAGGTGAGTCATCATCGACATCATTGGCATCAATGACAAGTTAATCTAATAGCAGACGCACACTGACACGAAAGCATGTGCAAATACAAGTTTAAGTCAAAACAAGTGTGTGTGTGTGTGTTACTCATCAAATGAGGTGAAACCCAAAAAACAGTGACGCTATTTTCACGCTACTGACACACTGCGTGTTCAACAGCGATAGTCTGTCAATAATTACAGCTGATCTTGATACTATGCAATGTCGTATGTGGTCTCTTATGTGTAATGTGATGTGGTCTCTTATGTGTAATGTGATGTGGTACAGTGTGGTTACCATATAATGTGATGTGATACGATGTGTTATATCTGGGTGATTACATAATCAGTGGGTCACACACTGATAGGCCACAAATATTGTTGTTGGCACGATACTGGCTGGCACAAATCGATCGTCGGACGACACAATCAATGCTGGTTAGCTTTCACTTTGTCGTCAGTTTGAAGTGGGATTATTAGATTTGCGGTTGATCTTTCCTTTTTACGGGATTATTGAATTAAAACTAATCTTTTTATTATTGTCATTCTCTGTGTTTTTTCTCTATTGTTGTATCAATTCTATGTTTGTATGCGTGTGTGTTCATGCCGACGAACTCACAAACTTGAAACAATGCAACACGAACGTTGCTGTGCATAATCTTCTACTTTAGCGGGCCAATTCTAGTTCTTCCGATCGAATATGTCGCTCTGTAGTGAGAAACGTTGTCGTTAATGATGATGACAACAACAATAATGATGGTGATAGCGGTGACGATGGTGGCTCCCGGCCACCAACACCGCCGCCTCGTTACTCGTCATTGGCTCACCAAACGCCACAACAAGCAACTTCCTCCAATGTTTGTAATCAAATGAGACCAGAAACAAACGGTAAGTTCACTCTTAGATCCATCTATTTTTAATCAATTGAACTATTGATGAGAGAAAGTCACAGAAGGAGAGAAACAATTGACACTTGAAAAATATATTGCTCATTCTACGTTGCACAAATTAGACAAATCCGATAATAGCAATAGTGAAAGCCCACAGAAACCACGTGCCAATATGGAGTACATAATCACAACCAAGCATGAAGAGCCTAGACAACAACAGCAGCAACAAGGTTCGATTACGGGTCACTCGGTGTTGCATCACCAATCATCGCACAACAACGCACATCAACTTAATTCACAGCAAGCCACCAATGCTATGCAACGAAGCGAAAGTTTGCATAGTGAAAAGAGACTTAATAATAATATGATGTGGTCATCAACATCATCTTGTTCACCCCTTTCTCTGTCATCGTCGTCGACATCACTGTCTTCATTGTCATCTCAACAACAAATGGCACTCAATGGCGCTATTGGTAGCGGCAGCGGTGGCAGCAGCACAGATGTTGGCAATCATCGATCAGATTGGCAACATCAGTACAATCTTACAACAACAACAAATGTGATAGTTAAGCGCCCACAATTGATCGTTCGTCAGAAAAGAGTCAGTCAAAAGCACACGGTCATTTCATTGTTACCTGTAACGCCTGAACTGACAGCCACAACAACAACGCCTGGTCAGCAGCCAAACTCACAACAACAACATCAGCATCAATTGGCGAAACAGTCGTCATCTGTTAGTTTAAGCGAAGTTCCAAGTTCCACTACAAATTGGCAACAGAGTTCGGCATTTAGCAACGGTAATCATCTTCCGAGTAATCATCATCATCATCGCCCTTACCAGCAGCAGGAGCAGCAAATATTGGGAAATAACAGCAGCACATCTGTCAACAATCTTGCTTCCACTCGTTCCACACAATCGCAAAGATTACACATTCATAACAGGAATAATCCTGGTCAACAACAACAGCAACAACAACATGGTCAGCATCGATTGCCACACAACAATAATGTTAACCATAATGAGCCTGCAACAATCACGCAATCCAATCCACATCAAGCGATAAGCGGCTCAAATTCTCGCACAACTTGTGATACAACAGCTATCAATAACAATTCTGCTGATGTGTCAGATGTAAACCAGCATTTCAACGATCGGAATCACGACAGATGGTGCAACCAAAGAACAGTCAAAATCAACTACGATGACGAAGACGATGGTGGCTTCCGTGATGCAGCTTATTTGCATCAACAACGGCGTCGCGAAAACGAAGAACTTCTGGCTCTTTGTTCAGCATCATCAAAACGAACTGCACCTGTTGCCTGTCAGGCAACGACGACGGCGACACCTGCACAACATGTGCATCGCCAACAGCAGCAGCAGATGAACAAGCCGAGCGCTTGTGATCGTTTGCTGGTCACACGTCCGTTACCGTTGAACGTGACACGAGTGAGTGTGTCACCGTACCGTCTCAACAGTGTACCAAAGTCTAGAAGTCAAGATACGATAAGCTCATCGAGTGGATCGTCTTGCCAAATATCACCAGTGGCGCCATCTAATGGCTGCCTTGCCGAACCATTATCATCACCAACAACTAACAAACGAGAGAAGCCATCGTTGCCGGCACGGCCGTCATCAATTCGTCGAGTTCATGGACGCGGTAACGCGGCTGCTCAGCATCATAGAGAAACCAGTGTCACCTGTAACGACAACGACACTTGTCACAATGCGATTCGCTTGACAGCCTCCGGCAGCGTGCAAACACCGACAGCGTCAGGTAGTCGCAACCACATCTGCACTAGCGACAGTTCAAGGGCCAACAGATTATTGTTTGACAGGGCACAATCGATCACAGCCGCTACCAATCCTTCCGGCTGTGAGCAATATGGACAGGTGAGTCATCGAACTATACTAACATCTTGAACTTGAATCAACAAACTCTATTTTTTTGAGCTCTGACATAATCTGTGGGCTTTGTGAGTTTTAACTGAGGCTGAAGTGTTGTCATGTTTACTTTAATTCACACACTTATTGAACTCTTCAAGAGCTTCAAATCATATTCAAATTTCGTTTCATTCATATTATATGTAAATTTATAATTGACACAATATAGTAGTTAACCTTAAAGCTGAGCAGCACGAATGAAAGTTGAGCGTGAATTAGAGATGAGTCTCTTGTTGGTCAATTTAGTTTGTTTTCTCGATTGCATAAGAATGTCCATCGCTATAGCTTAATTCGAATTAAATTGTTAAGTGAGAGATACCTATGCTAATCAGGTTGCCATCGTCAATAATTTGAATGATTATTCGCTGAATTTTCTGTTCGATTCTATTATCTTGAAATTTTGTAAAAATCGCTCGTCGTTAGGTTTGTTTACATTTGTAGTTTGAATAATGAAAGATAGATGGCGCTGTGTATCGCACGAATTTCCATGTGACGCGTGCGCGCTCGTCTTGGCGGCCGCGGCGGCAAACGCATATCACGCGTTGAGAGTTGGCCGCAAACGAAACGATTGCTGCGAATTGTATTTGGGCGGCACATCTATTTAGAGCACACTTGCCGACAATTGAGCAGCCTATCATTGTTAACATTGTCAGCTGTCACTAGTGTCAGTGACAATAGTTCAGACAATAGATTATTTAATGAACTTGCTTTGAACATTAATGTTAATTTTCAACAGTATAAAAGTTTCAAGCTTCAATCATGAGTGTTTTAGACACCAAGTACAGTCAGTAAGTCTAATGGATTAATTGAATCCATTAAATCTGAAATCAGATCCCTTACTTCAACTTAAATTAAATCAAATCAACAGTGAAAAGAAAAAAAAACAACAATAGCAATGATAGCGTTTCTGTTGGTTGTGTTCGCGGCCGGTTGGTGTTTTTGTTGGTTAGTGCTGGCCTCAAGACTCGGAAACACACACAGTTCACCCTCAAACAAGGGCTTCGAAGATGTTGATGATGACGAGGATGAATTTAATGTAGATTTTCAACGATCAGCGTCGCAATCGGAGCATCGAATTAGTGTGAGATCAAACAGTCGAACGTGTGAGCGACAACGCAGTAAAACAATGCATTGTCACAACAATAACACTGATAAAAACAAAGTGTGGCATTGGCCAAATAAAGCAGATAGATCAACAATAGAAATTGAAGAACCACATTGTCATCAATCGAACAATACCCGATTACAATGCCCGGCATTACAATGTCATGACGAATGTCACCAAGCGTACGATATTGACAGTGAGCAGCTTGAAACAACGACCAGTTGTTCATCACAACATCTTCGTCAACTCGCTGATCATCACTATAGTGGGCCAGAGTTTCACCAAGTGTCTGAAACTGAGTGGCCATCTACATCAATCAAGGGTGTGGATCATTTGAATGGCCAAGTGCGTTGTGAGGCCAATAATACCGTCGACGACGCTACGGCCAACAATGGCACCAATGGCAATATTGAACAATGTGATGAATGGTGGAACCAGCAACCGAGAGCATTGAAACGGATCCATGCAAATCCAATGTCCACGTCGACAGCGTCACTCATCGATCATCATCGCCGCCGCCGTGGCAATATTGCTGCGTGCAATATTATTTGTTGTCCTCCTTTTCTTCAAGTGTCCCCTGAAACGGGAACGGGCCACCTGATGATACGCGCCCTAATCAAGAATGTGAGTATTGCTAGACAAATACGGCAAGTGACGGATTATCAGAACATAGCGCTAGACACCAAGAGCATTTATCAGCACTTGCATTCTCAAGTGTGTGCAAGCTTCAACAACAATAGTTTGCAGGTGTGTGCGTGTAGCTGGCGATGATTGATGAGCTTTGCCAGGTGTGTGTTTGTTAAATATTGGCCCAACGCAATGCACATATTGACGATAACAAAGCCTTCGTTGCTGAGGCACTTCTGGCTAGCTTAACATTTATTGAATGAAATTCTTCGTGTGTTGTGTTGTTGAAGAACGAAACGGTATTGTTTGAGATCACGCCCTTCGTCACGCATTCCGTATGTATATACCATGTCCATGCTACGTCTGCTGACTGTGCTGTGTAACGTTGTCCAGTTGACCAACATTGTGTGCCACTATACGCTTATGTGTGTGTGTGTGTGTTCAGTTTGTCTGCTAGGTAAGCAGTCCACAATAGGCGTGTCTATGATACCATCTCGTGCACGTGCTGTTGTCGTACGCAAGTTGTTGTCGTAGTTCGACGACGACGACGACAAAAACAGACAGCGAAAATTAATTTTAGTTTCTCGCAACGTCGTCAATGGGCCGGCATGCTCTCTACAACCGAGCCGGTCAGTGTCAGTGCACACACTTGTGCGTAGTTGACTGCGGACACGCCCACTGGGATTGTCGTCTCGGCCGTCGTTTGGACATCGTGCGACCACGGCGCACCGACCACAAGGGACAACATGAGGGACAGCACGAACACCAGTGAGTAGAGTGAGAGGCAAGTGTACATGGAACAGGATAGAATAGAACTAAACGCAACGAGATGAGCAGTAGTTTTTGTGAGACGCCAAAACCAATCAAGACGCTCGGCTGTTGCGACACAATGTGCGCGTGTGCCTTCTCAGAATGTGTTATTTGAGTTGAGTGTGTTTTCAATGCATTGCGCGCAGTCCAACAGTGACTGTGAGTATAAGACACACTTCAATGCCAGTCACCTCCATTGGCATTCAAGATAACTGGACAGTCAGGCTTGATGTTGTTGTAGTCGAGAAAGCACGTGCAGCGCAGCTGTCGAACGCACATTTTGTGACAACAGCATTTGAAGGCATAGACAGGCCACGCCCATTTAAGTCGACGAGCAATGGCTGCGACGGCGAACGAACAGCAGCGACTGAAAATTCGCCATTTCGTTAGATCTCCTTCGGTCTTTAGATTTTTGTTGTCCGTTGTGCACAGTTTCATACAATACGAGTTAGTGAATGGCACTATTTACAGCCAGCCAGGCTGGGTGGGCAGGGCCAAGCTCACCAACGTATGAGGGGCGTTGGCACAGCTGTTCGTCGGTTAGCTGGTTGGTTTCTCTGTTCTTTCATTCGCTCGCTTACTCTTTCCTTCGCTCCCACTAGCGGTCCATAGGGTAGCACAGTTAGCTGAGGATGTGTATGAGGCACCGGCCACGATCAGTCCGTGCTTGACACGCCCACGAGCAAACTGCAGGCAATTGCATTCATCTGAACATACATTAAACCTAACAGAAAAGCACGCACGCACGCATACGCTTACGAGCAGTAAAGTCGAGTTGGCTAGATTGCCAACCGACACTAGATAGCTCTTTGTTGAGTGTTTGTGCTTGTGTGATGCCTAATGATCCAGGCAGCTTGTCGATTCGATGTCGTCGCTTACTTACTAACTTGGAACTGCCACTGTAGTGTGTGACAGTGGTAGTGGCGATAGAGAGGAGGACAAGTTTTGTACTCGATAGGGCGCAAAAAAAGAAAACAAGTGTCGCCGCGAGTGCGCAAGATCGACATCGGCACCAAGATCGTGATCGGCTCGAACTGGTGCCTGGATCTCGAGAAAGACGGGGAGAGAGAGGAGGCCCTAACAAGTTCGATGCTCTCTCGCCTCTTAACTCTAAAGCTTCTCCTTGATTCATTGAGCTTCATCGAATTGAAGTCTCATCGAATGAGTGAATCTTGGGGAGCTGTAATGCTCGTGCCCGAGCCTACACTCCTGCTTACGCTTATGTTGTTAAGAATGAGCGCATACTTACACAGTATGTAGTGAGCTGAAGCCATAGTGATAAGTGTTCAATGCACGGCGGGCCAACACCAGCAGTCATGCTTTATCACTGCCATGTTATTCGCTGTTGTTGTCTTCATCCATGTCGAATGACGACATTTCGAGCGAAGGCGAGAGGGAAGGAAAAGAGAAACAGTGAATTCTCAAACTCGATTTGAACCGGCCAACTTCGCAGCTGACTCGGCCTTCGCGACAAAAGCCATCAATGCATGTGATAATTCGAGTCGTTCAGTTTGATAATACAATTTGAATTCACGCAACAACAGCACAACCAAAGTTACGATTCGATTCGTTTCGATTGTGAATTCCAATGAGTTGCTGACTCCTCTGCTTCTTCAGAAAGAGTCAGCAACTGGAACTTGAACTTTTGAAAGCACATGAAATAACTGGTTATAGAAATATAACCAGTCAGCTAGCGAGTAGATCGATAGACCACTTCCGTTGCTGCTTATTTATTGTCGTTCTCGATCGACAACGACGACGACAATAACAATGACAATAATCGGGAGTGCTCTCAAGGTCATTGATAGCTCAACAACAATAACAACAGCAACATTATTCTCAGTTGTCAGTGAGTTTGTTGTCGTTCTTGACATTAACTCGCTCCCTTAGGCCCCACAGACTAGCACACAAACAAACAATGCTTTGGCTGGTCTCTTCGTTTGTTCGTTCGTTTGTTTTGAGATATGACCACGACCGATGACCAAGCTATTTTACTGCTTATATTATTCGCTACTCGACCGAAGCCTGGAAACAAACAGCAGGCGGCTTGCCTAGCCAAGAGCAGATAGCCGGTAGTTGAGCTTGCCAAGCTCAGGGCTAACATTGATCGCGGAGCAGTACTGCTATTGAGTGAGTCATCTTTTTCGCTTCCACATTCACTTTGACTTTTACTGAGTGTTCCATTGATTGGATCTGGATGGTCGCCAACGTCGACGTTCACGAATTGATGTACGGCTTGTGAGACCGCTGGGGGCATGGCGCGAGCACACATTCTCTCATGCCTCCTCTTGCTTCTTGTACTCTGATTCACACAGAGGCCCGACTCGCGTCACCACACCAATTTTTCCCACTTTCGTGAGCTTCTTCTGCTTCCAGTTATGTGAACTCTTATTTCACTTTTTGTTTCCGCCAAACCAGCATAACTAACACGGTTGGCAACCAACAGTCAGCGTGACAGTTGGCCGGAAAATTCACAAATAACGTTGTATGTTAGTGTCAGGGGCGATGTGTGTTGTGCGTTGTGCGCTGCCAGAAATACAACCATCAATTCGGGGCCAAAGCCATTATCTCAACTGACTGACTCGTCTCTGGCTGAGTTGTGTGCTGTCTTACCAGAGCTCGTGCTGCAGAATCACGTACTTTCTATACTCGTACTCGCTAGTATACACGCACTCTAGCAACAACGCACGAAAGCACACGTTTTCGTATGACATCGCTCTAACATTGGCGCCTCCAATGGATAAATAAAAAACAATTGTTGTAGACGCCAACATCTGCTCGACACTCTCCGTTCGACGTTGTTGTTATTGTCTTAGCTGTCGTTGAGTTTGACGTCAAGGTGAAGACGACAGACCTGTCTCTACTTATCTGTCTAACATTGACAAGCCAACGCTGAACAGAATTCGGTTTGATTCTCCTGTCTGTTCGACGACGACGACACACTTTTCCTTGCTGCGGCTGCTTTCGTTGTTGTCAATATTGGTTGCGGCGCACCTTTAATGAGTAACATGACACACACTAAAACACTTTCATGAAATTCTTTCACACTAGCGAACCAGCAAACTGGTTAACAATCTAGACAAACAAGCAATCATGATGTCTAGAATAGCTGCGAGAAATAATTTCGCAGCTATTCTAGACATTTCGCGCTAATAATTTCAGCACGTGCCACGTCTGAGCGCGTGCGTGTGTCATTGACGAGCCGACGCGGCATTTCTTTTGTTGTTTCGCTTCCAGTGAATTTGAGAGCTGAGACCGCGCTTTTTCGTAAGGAAAGATGCTCGTGTTCAAGAGTTTCGACTTCAATTTGATGCCTGTTTGACGTTCATATGTTTGTTTTCACATCTTCAGTTTCCTATCAAAACATCATCATGTGCTCATAAAAATCATCACAGCAGAAACGACAGTCTTGACGAAGCGATCACGCAATTCAGGTTGTGTGATTTGATTGAGATGCACGTTATTCATTGTTGATGACATCGATGTGAAGCTCTCAACTGTGGTGGCTCAAGTACGGCTTCAAAGTGTGTCAAGTGATAAGTTCTCACTATGGGATTGTTATGATAAAAACAACACCAAACACTCATGAATGAACTCATTGAGCTAACTTTCTTGTGAGCTCATGCAAACGAAATGCACGCGTGTAACTTGAAGCTAGTTAGCTTCACATTCGGCATAATAATAAGAGAGGGCCAGGCGAGGCAAGTGTGGGAGTGCAATAGTAACCACTATAGTGAGTGGTGCTTGCGCGAATAAATAGTAGCTAAATAGTAGGTAAGTTGATGCTTAATTGGACCACACTAACAGAGGCAACTACAACAAGGCGAATAACAAGCAAACAATTGCTTCGTGTTCTTCTTCTTTTTTTGCTCCTCACACGATTACTATTTATGTTGGCCCAGTGTTCGCTTTGTTGTTAACTTCTGTTGTGAGCACACGTGATTGATTGGCTTTGCTTATCTGGCTGCCTGTATGTGTGCTTGATTGGGTCACAAACTGACGCACAGTGATACACACGCGCAAATGCTGACTTGTTCTTGTTGTTTGTTGTGCCACGACTTATTCTTGCTCTGTAGTGATGCATTGTGCTACCAATTCAGCATAAGCCACACCATAGTTGATGGAGAGCTTCGTTGTTCCTCACCTTCTATCGACAATGGGCAATCAACTTTGGGGCGATAATTTTTCCCCACACTCTCATTGCTGGATAAGCATGCGCGTCCCTTGCACTTCGGCTATACTTGCTTATCTAGTTCTTAGTCTTATTCCCGATTTTAAGACCCCAGTAACTCCCACACCCCCACTTTTATCGAGTTAGCCTATGCTCAGGCGGATGCTTGAAGAGACACAGCAACCGCATTAAATTGTGGCCGTATCTGGTCCGATGAAGCGAAGCGGGCCCAAGCTCACACTTCGAAAGACACCGACAATGTGAGAATGTAGAATTGTGGGAGTGCACCCTCGAGCTTCAACCGACTTTGCTTCCTGAAATGGAAAAGTTTGACAAGTCTCTCCTTTGTCGTACATTGTTCGTGAGAAGTTGGGCGCGCATTGTCCAGGTGAGGAGGCGTGCACTGTGTGAAAGATAATTCTCTTGCCGCATCCTTATTTTGTGTGGCTCTCCACGCATGAGTGGGTGGGCGGGTGACTGTGTAATAATGGAATAAGAATGAGCTTTACAGCGTACAGCGTACAGTGTAGAATTTACTGGTCTACAATATGTGAGGGATAGTGTGAGTGTGAGTGTGAGTTTGTCTTCATCTGCCTAGCAACAACACATAGCGAATGAGCTCAACCTTGATGTCATACACTTTGGTGCACAATCTAACACTTTGACGTCCGACGAGCATCAAACGGTAAACTCAATGAGGAACATTTGTGAGGCCCACGATGCCTCGCCCCAGGCTTTCCGGCGCGTGTTACAGCCCCCAAGGCGAAGCACGCTCGTTTGTCTTCGTGCGAGCCGCATGAAGAAGACAACGAGCCGTTCGTGCGCTAGGCCACGCTACGAATCGTCGCGTAGGTGTCATGCTATTGTCTCTCCTCTGTCTTTGAATTCTTATTTCATTCTCGTGTTTAGTTCCACCTGATCCTCGGATTCGATTCTATTTGATCGAAACGAGATAGATAAGATTTAAAGCAACGATTAAAAGGTTAAGCTATGGACGAGCAAAATGGGACGACGTCAACATCGGCAGGATTAACGCGTCTCTTGTTCTTCCTCACCTCAAAGCACCCTCACTGGCTCAGTCTACTAGCAGCGAGCAACCTGAAGCGCAAAGTTTCGTTTCTCATTTTTGTACTTTGTAAAATTCTGAGAATTTGCGCTTACGAGCGGAGACGGAAGCAGGAAGGCAGCTCATTTTAGTTTTAGTTTTAGATTGTGAATGCACTTTGAGTGTTGCTTGCACGAGCAAGCATCGAGGCTCGAGGCACAATGATCAAAATGAGCTCGTTGCTATTGTTCGTAGACAAACGATTGCTATCCAGTACAACAGCAGCGAAATTACTTTGTGTCAGCCAGCCAGCCAGAAAATTGCTTTAGCTTTGTGTGTATCTCTATCACTCTATAGTTGTTTGCGTTCGATACAAAAGAGAAATTGAAATTCTGTTCTCAATACATTGCATCCAAGAAACGAACAATTTTAATGAATCATTTAAAGTGGTGGTAGAGGCACAGTAATAGCTAGTCGAGTGAGCTATGAGATAAGCCCAGCAACTTGTGAGCTTATAGAGATCGTAGATAGAAAGTGTTGAGGTCTATTACAAACCAACAAAGAGCCGATTACTGTACAAATCAATGAGCAACTCAAACGTAGGTTTCTAAAACCTTGTCAGATAGGTGAACACTGATAAATCTATCAATCGGTGAGTTAAGGACTAACAAACCGGCGACAACGTTGTTCCGTTTCTGTTCGTTTAAAATTCAAATTGAAATTCAAGTTGCAATTTTCAATTTACTCGCAACTGCTAAAGATTGTGCTCGTGGGGCTTAAGAAATTGACATAATAAAACGAAGGCGTCGAGAGCAAAGTCAGAAAGAAGAGAGATTATTTTCTCCCCTTTCTAGCTCAAACACATCGCAACATCGAGACCTCTCTCCAATCTCCATGTGTATGTGTTAGCCGTATTCTTAGCGTGTGATGTGATGTGTTGCGCAGCAAAGCGAGCATCTGTCTGTCAGTTTGTGTTGGTGGGCTCGACTAGTAGTGAGGCACCCACCGCACTGCCACAAATCGTCGTTGACGTTGTTGTTCGTAAGAAATAACACACGCGCGACTTGGAATTCAATTTCCGGCTCTAACCGAGCACAAAATTCGACGAATCTCTGTCGACCTCGTGTGTCAATTTCGACTTCGTGTTTTAAGTCCCCGTACGTGTTTCGATTTAATCTCTGCTCTCTATCTTTTTTCATCTTCTCTTGTGTCAGAAAATGAAAGTTTTCCATATTTCTTTCATTTTGATTCAAACCTAGCATCTACAAACGAGTAACACAAAACTAAGAGTGGAATGTTTGCTGTCACAATTGTTTGCCGTCAATGAGCACGAGCTTTGCAATCGCTAGAGGGAGAGGAAGGGACTATTTTTTTTCCTGGTCGACAAATATATTTGTTGCGAACTATTTCCTTACTCCGATCAATTCGATGATGATTCTCATGACCCTGATAGCTCGAATAGGATCAAATGATAGCCAATAGATTTATCGAATCCATTCACGTGCTAATTGTACTATGTTGGGCTCGTTTACAACAACTTCTGATCATCCAGCCGCCGACAGTAATTAGTGAGAATGAAACATATAGAACATCGATAATCGATCATCAATGGATTTTGCTTGGGTGGTGGTCACTAATCTAATCTAGCAGAATCCAATGGAATGCAATAGACAGCAGTTGGATTTTATTGAATCCAACTGGAACTATTAAATCGTGTGTGGGCTCAAAGCGAGCGACAACTGGAGTTACTTCAATCATTACACAATAGTGGCATGTGTAATAACAATATAGCACATGCAACACAACAAAGCAATGGAATGGTACGAGAACGACAAGAGCGATTAAGAGAATGAGATAGAAAGAGTGGGGCCGTCTGCCTATATCGTGTATGTGCGTATGACGTAAATTGGCATTAGTAGAGATTGATTATCGTCCGTTCATTCGTTTGAGTAGAGCCGGGTTTAGTATGTTGAATGAAAGACCACGCCGAGGACGACGACGATTGTCTATCAGTCTTATAATAACCCACAACTAGTCTTTGCTCTGTACCACGCATTTGCCACATGTAGTCTTTGCCACGAATGAATGACTGATTCCGTCCTTAACTCTGTTGGTGCGGGCTTCCGTCGGTGACTAGAATAGTTCAGTTCGAAGAGGACAGCCGTTGTCTTGTCTCATTGGGGTTAGCCAGGCGAACCCTAATTAGATCATACGATGCTAAACTAAACATGGTAGACTCTACAGCACATTGGCGTTCATCTTGGACTTATTACATAATGAAAGCAACAGCAATGGAGAGCATCTCTAGCTAAGCTAAATGGGCCAACTTCACTGCTCAATGAAGTTTGTTATGCTTGGCATGGCACTAAACGACGCTGCATGATAACGAAGTCCTTATATTTACTTGTGATTATTGCAAGTGAATGGTCAGTCACTCATTTCTAGAAAACATGAACATGAATACACGCAATCGATCCCAATCGAACACTTTTACTCCGATAACAATAACAATAATAATCGTAATGATAAACAATGATCGAGACAGTTGTTCGGTTGCTCACAATTTAAACTACTGAGTTACAGTATGTCCATGCTTTGGCGATTGTTTTTATTATCATTACCATTGTGGTGATAATTATATTGTGTGCCGTTATCATTCGAACGTTCCGTAACGTCGTTGTGTGATGAATCATCCTAGTGATCCTAGTCCGGGCCCTGATGAACACCGTTTGCCATGCTTTTTGAAATAACTCTTTCCTGAAATTTTACGTAAATTTGGCGCCATTGACCCAAACTATGAATCATTGAAGCGAACCAACTTCCCTTAATAAAGCTTTATTAGCTAAGATATTTGGCTCGTTAAACTCTTTCACTTTTCAAGCATTCAGCACACGACCGAAGTCTATGAGCAATTGTGAGCACAGTGATACCATGGAACGATGTACGAATCGTCATTGGAATGTATTCGTCAGTCTTGGGATTAACGTTAGTGGTTGCCTCGTCAAATATGAGAATCTTGTTACGTCGCACTATTGCGCGAGCTAAGCAAATTAGCTGACGTTGGCCAACACTAAAGTTAATTCGGCCTTTTTGTCGAGATCCGAGTCCAGGTCATCCGGCAGTTCCATTATGATTGATATCAATTGTATTTGTTGCAAAGCATCACAAAGCTCACACACAGACAGCACAGATTGAGTGATTCGCTGAATTAGAGTGGACAAGCACACGTCACGTTCACTTAGACACATCGTCTTTGAGGACAACTTTAGCGGCAGCAGTAATGGACTCTAACACATGAAACTGTGATTTCTAATCTGAAAAGTATGGCAGGCACGCCAAAACCACAGTCGAGAATTAAAGTTATCTTGCGTCGATCTTCATTTTGAAGCTAGAACATAAACTCGTGTTCATGCATTCTCATCTCATTAAGATTTGTTGCATCACCTGAATGGAACAAAATGATCAATAACAACTCAAGCGGACTCAAATCCACATTCAATCAGATCCACCAGATGGCGCTTTTTTCCATTAATTTAGTCGATACTTTTATTATTCATTTTGATACTCTTTGATCACATAAGCGTGATATGTTTCACACATTGACAACATTCGATACAATGATAATCTTTGCTCTGAAGACAAGGACGTTCAGCCTACGTCGTTGGGATCAGGCGCTCGTAAGTCTTCTTCGTCGCGCCCTGGATCGTAATAATCCTTGTCCGTTTCGTTATATTTGACGTCGCGCCGCACGTATGCTTTGAAATCTTTGTAGGCCTCAATCATTCGTTCCTTGCCCATTTGTATAGCGCGTGCTTCGTTCATGTCGTTAGGATTGATAAAATAAAAATGTGATTTCCAGGCGGCCTCTAGGCATTTAGTTTGTGGATCCATTAGGGCCTGTTCCGAGACTCGCCAGTATCCTGATTCACCCCAATATTCGCCGAACGAATTTTTCACCAGAAAGAAGGGATGATCGTTCTGTACGCCGTAGCCCACAACTAGCATGGCATGTTTTGTGCCTCTGCAATTTCTGCCCATATGAATGCCGCGAACGTAACCCTCGAAGTCTCTCGGTGTTTGAATCTCAATCAGAATGGGTTCCTCGTGCAGTGTAGCCTTCCACTCGGTTGCATTCCATATGATGCGCTTCCAACCGTACGGTTCCACCTCATACGTGGGTGTAATGTTGAAGGGTCCCTTGTTACCAAGATATCTATCGCCGCACGTTTGCACTAGGCCGTTGAACGGATACCGATTTTCGTGGATTACTCCTTCTCTTTTGATAAAATTGCGTACATATTTCATCGGGGCCCCATCGCAGCCGTTGAGTCTATATCTTTGGCCACAATCGACTAAATATTGAGGAGCGAATATCATACTTGTATTGTGGAACTGATGACAGTAGTGCCATTCAAGGTACGAGGTTATGGAGAACGCGTAACATGCACCACAAGAGGCCTGATTACGAATCACAGGTGTGCAATTTCGCAAATCTGCAATCAGCGTCTCTTCAGGGAATGGAGTCTTTTTTTTTAGAAACTGTCGCACTTCCCTTTTGATCAGCGATACGTGCGATCCGAACACTGACTTTGTAGAAGTGTCGTCGTCATCTGGGTGCTCCTTGTGTTCATGCGCTTCGATCTCTTGTTCTGTCAAATCAGATGTGTAACTTTGAGACAATTTGTACAACTCGATCTTTCGCTCGTAAAGCTTATTATGCTCGATTATTTTGCGTGTATTTTCATCGAATATTTTACGACGTTGATCGTACTCAGCCGGATCAGCGTATTTTTTACCGTACATCTCCACAAACACATCAAACTGGACTGTATCGTGAATGTTCGAGTGATCATTACCTTCGAAATTCTCATCGTTCGCCCGATCAGCTTGATCCGATGGTTTGATTGTGGCCACTGCGATTACCAGCGTGGCCACGCATAGTGGTAGAGGAAGCTCGTGCGGTCTCATGTAGAATTATCTTCGTTTAATTGTTTAATTGAACGATTATTTACTTGATTAGACAAACACCTTGTCTTGTCTAATCGCCAAGCTCATGAATGGCACTGAAAGACAACGGAAGGGTGAAATCTAGACAAGCCTCACCATGAACCTCATAATTCTATAAATAGTTCGCAATGGTTGAAATACTTGCATCGCATAAGTTGAATTTTTATTGTTGTTTCATCTCGCAGCTATTGTAAAACAAATTCTTGCCTTTTCATAACATTATCTGTTGAGCAGTTAATAATTTTGTGTAATTAAATGAGCTGTTCCTCAAATACTCTGTTATTTTATCGCGCGACACAGCAGCGACCAAAAACGCGCGATTTTCGTCCCCCCAATCTTTGAATTCTAACTAACGCGAGGACATCTTGAGATTGACTAAGCCAGTTTATCACGATTTGCAATTCTACGAATTGTTTTTCATGAAAATAACAATCCTCAGAAACCTGAGCAAATTCGTGAAACTAAATCTATCATGATTAAAAGCAGTCGATTAATTATAGAAGATCTGTGTTCCTCGTGAGAAGATTCTATGGATTTGAGTTTTTGTTCCATCATACATGACTGGGAGCGATAGAGAGTTCGATGCCGTAGTACACCTTATTAACAACAAGCTCAACAGTCAGAGTTATTAAATTGAACAGAAAGATAGACAGACATCAAGTCTACTAGACTTAGATTAACTTATCACTGAATTGAGCATCTGGTTGACCATGATTGCTTTGTGACACACGATAATTTTATGACGAAGAAGCTGCTTAATATTTGTGTTATTTTTTTAATAAGCTCATTTGGATTTCGAGTTAATTTTGGGCGTACGAAGAACGCACGGATAAACAAAGAACAGGCAGATAGATAAACGAACAGAGTACTGAGAAAAGAATTATATTACGAATTAGTAGCTTTGACAGGTGACAAATAGCATGACGTTAATGTGAACGGTCTCCTTGAAAAGTGTGTCTTGCTTGGCTTCACTTCACCTCTGCTTCACTTCAGTATCGCTGAGCCGCAACTTACACAGTTGTTTTGTTGTTGTGTCCGCACACACAACATCAACAACTTATTAATGGCCAATATAATTGGCTATCCGACGAAGCATCGTTGATTAGTTTTGCCTGGCGGGTCTAGAATAAACTAACAAGCTAAGCCGAATTATGCCAATCCCTCGTAGCCAATGAAGAAAGCAGCAGCTCAAGCTCAAAAGCAGGCTCAAGTTTTCAAGATGGACTTCAGTTGCGAATGCACACAACTAGCAATGAAAGATGTGCGGCAACATATTAGCGAGATATTAAGATTAGTTGGCTATAGCAGTGGGTGAAATGGCTTGAGTCTTTTGGCACCCCGAGGGCGTCAAACGATTTTGTTGTAGTTGTTGTTCCGTTCTAAAATGCTCCTTGCCCGGCAATAAACTGGCAATAAAAACATCTAGCAATCTAATATTTACTATAGAATAAAAAGAAACCTGAGCACTAATAGAATAATAATGACAGCAACAATATTTGGAGCATAACAATTTGCTCAATTTGTCAGGTGGTAAAATTAACCAACTATGACCAACAACTGACTCATAGGGAGACAAATTGAGTCATTCAAGTGCAATCATCTGCTAAATACTCTACAACAGGCGAACAATCCGACAAATTGGTTAGGCAGTGATTTCTATTTTGCTCACTAGTAAAATTGCTCAAGCTTAAATTGAACTTACTCTCATCATCTGTCGTTGGAATTGTAATTCTTGCTGTTATGATTGTGAAAATGAACGTAGGCGACAACAATAACACCAAAAATCACGTACGCAATGATTAACATTAATAAGTAACGTTAATGTAAGAGGTTTATTAATTGGATAGCTGTCAATGCAGCAGTAACCCGTTCACATTCACACAATGAGCTAATCGGGCATTCATTTCATAAATAAATCAGATTGTGTAGACAGATTAATTAATCAGCTAACTCTCAACTGATTTAGCTCAAACTCTGGCCAATTATTATTGGTTAGCTAACTAACTTATAACTGATCTAAATAACAGACAGATGAAAACTAAGTCCAGTCTGTTATAATGGAAATGAATGGCATGCAAGTGTGACAAACTCTCAACTTATACGTGTTACATCATAATAAGCTTACACATTTCATTGACTGTGTGTAATATTGGCTCTTACGTATCATATCGACTATGATTGCACAACAAGGCACGTAAAATAACAGCAGTACAGTTAATAATGCAATTATAGTGTGAGTGTAAGTTTATGTGCTAGTGTTAGTGAGCAAGCTGACAAAAAAACAATAATGACAATAACAACAATACAGCATCAACAGAGACTGATTGAATAGCCGGCCGGCTGTCCAACGCGCGACAAATAGCCGGCAAGCCACAAGCGAGCAAACGAGCAGCGATATGAGCTCGCATGCTTTTGCTTGTGAGACAAACAGACAGACGGGCATACGGACAGGTGAGCCAAGTGAGAGATTAAAACTTAAAGCAGCACCTGTTAGCTTTCATACACTACGATAATATACAGATTAAAGCGTTACACTTCATGGTTGTTTGTTGTTCGTGTGTGTCAGTACAAGTGTTTGCGGCCAATTTAACTCTCTGGCACCTGAAATTCACTCACTTGGTCATTCGCTCGCTCGCTCAAAAACAATGGACCCTTTGTGCCCTTCGTAGTGTCTGTGTACTCAATGATTGTGTGCAAGTGTTATCACTCTCTTATAAGTTTATCGTTGTCGAACGCACAGCTCACAGGTAGACGTCGATTTCAATTAGAGTTCGTCTTTGTTGTCGCTGTTGTTGTGGTTGTTCGATTTGGTTGCACGCTCTTGTGGTTTGCACGATGTTCACGCTTCATTTGTAAGACACATTCGTTGATGTTCGGTCATCTGAGTTATAGCTTTATTTCTTGTTCACATGGTCAATTGGTATCGGTTGGGTGCAGCAGTGGCAGAAATGAAGAATAAGAAGTACGAGAAGAAGAACAACAACAGTCAGATTCATGACTGTACTAAGCAAGCTTAATGTAGCTGTTGTAACTCGTCAATAGGTGAATCATTTGTTGTTGTTGTAGAATCTTCTTTATACAAGCACTCATTTTAACTGTTGGTTGCAATCACCGATCACCTATGACCAATCAACGATCGCTAGCCGATCGTTTGCCACTCTCTAAGATGATCGTCCGATACTATTGAGCACTATTGATTACTGCTACCTTGCTGCTTTGACTGTACGAGTGAAACTGATCGAAACTTGTGAGTATGAACAGCAACAACAATCAATAAACTTTCTGATTGAATATCGAGTGTGTTGAGAGCATCAACCATTGACCATTCACTATTGGGCATTAAGTGTTGAGCAACAAATCAAGAGAGACAGAAAGATAGTATCGAAGAGAGTTTGATTTCTCAATCAATGCAAGTCGATTTTTGTTATCGTTGTTGTTGATGCTGTTATATTGGCATGAGAACGATTACGCAGCTCGCTTTGTTTTCTATCGTCAAGCCATTGTTTGGCTATTTGTCTACTTTTTATTCCAATCCTTTTTATCCGTACAGATTGTTGCTGTTGTTGTGGTTCACACACGCACAGATACGCACATCTCATGCGTAATTAATTACTCTTCGTTCCGTTGTTGTTTCGTTCTGTAGTTGTTGTTGTGTCGCAATAGCAACAAATTGAGCCTCTCAAGTCTCAGGTCTCGATGAACTGCATTGATCAGTCAGTGAGAGAGTCAGTCGGTCGAATTCAACAAACGATTCATCGACAACCGAACCGATCGTCGAGCCAACTCAATCGACCAGAGAACAACAAATTAATGCATTGCGTGTTGTGCTCCAATCTTCGCGCGGAAGCAAGCACCTCGCGCATGAGTTCGTTCGTCCATTCGCTGGTTTCGTTCGTGAAGCGTCGACGACGAACGTACACAGAGCGAGCGAATCACGAATTGACGTGCTCGGTGACGTTTAGTTTCATTCAGCAGGGGTTCAATTGTTAGTTCGAGACGATAATATCGATGATATTGTGAGAAAAATCAATGAGCCAAACAAACGGACGTACGGGCAGAGAGGCAGTTTGTTAGCTCATTGAAGCTCATACATGATAACAAGCGAACTCTGAACCACCTGATGGTATGCTAATTTTTTCCGTCATCCGTCATCGACAATTGTATCGCCAGTCACTCAGTCTCAGTCAGGTAGTCAATTTGTGAATGTGCAAACATACGACGATTCGCATTCACGTTGCTAACTGCCAGCTTACCTGAACGTATTCGTTGGAGTTCTGTTCATCATTGATAAACATAATACGTAGAGTTTGTCAGTGAGAGATCAAATCAAGCGATCATCGAGATTGAGTTATATTATTATAATGATAAGAGCCACTAGACTCACCTTGTTTTTCTCTCTCGCTCTATCTCAAAAGCTTGCTCGAAAAGAATAGTTTTCACCAAATCTAACGCTCTCACTATCCACTTGAATGTGTATGTGTCACTCCCACATATTGTTTGTTACTTGTTGAATGTAACCTGTGCTGCTGATGTTGATGCTGCTGACAAGCATGCATGACTGATTTCGCACAACCTGTCATGGTGGTCATCAGCATCATCAAGTGAGACACACACACGCACGTACGTACTTACATTCGTTGTTGCTATGCAAACACTTGAGCTTGAGCTCGAGCTGTAGCTTAAGTTATCTCTTTGAATACACTCTGCTTCAAAACATTCTTGCCAACTCACTATTCTTGTGTAACTAACAAAGCAAGAGGAAAGTTGCAAATGAAATTCAAATCATAATAGAAATAAAGCTCGCTCACAGAAATCACTCACAAATTGTGAGTAGCAATGATAGCGTAGACTTGCGATACAGGTTTTATGCTGGAAATTGACAATAATTGTCGCTTGTTTGTGCCGTTGATAGCCGTGGGTGGCCTTCGTTGTAGTTGCAGTTGTTGTTGTCCGTGAAACTTGTCGTCTCTGTCGTCGTCGCTACAAACTTCTCTCTAGATCCAAGTTAACGATCTTGCGAGTTTAATGTGTGAGCGAGCATCAAGTGAGCGAGCACACGAGCTACCATCTCTCTGCTCCCCACTAATGATGTGTGATGGCCAGCAAATTTGCTACTAAAGCTCACCGCACTTACTTCATTTTCATTTGATGCTAAATTCACATATTTCTCTTACACAATTCTGTGACTCAAATAAAAACTTGGAGTTTTAGATAAATAAAAAATCGGCAAAAGAAAGATGCAAATTTATGTGGTCATCAGCATACAGAGATAACACACATGCACAACTTGCCCAGCATATCCTGTCGCAAATGATGCCTGTAAAATGTTGAAAAATGAGAATTTAATCTGTAATGACTTTACTCTAGTGAGATAGGCATTCACTTGTCGCTTACAAACTGACTGATGTTATAAAAATTCACATGGCAACTTTAAGAACATTCTTTTTTTATTTTTTCCTTTGAAAGAAAGATCTTGAATATTAGCACGCGCGCTTGACCTGTGCCTCCTGACAAGTTGTAAATTATTTTGAGAAAAAAACAGATCTTCAAGACACGTTGTTGTTGTGATTAAAAAACTATTTATCAGTTGCTAGCAATCAATGTTGGTCGATATCAAAGAATAAATATTAGTTAGTTAGTTGGGAGTTTGCTCGTGCAAGATTTTGGCAACAAGTTGGTGGTCGATGAATGTGTTGCTTACAACCACGAGAACAATGTTGTTCTCTTTCTCAATTTAGAGATATAGAGAAAGTACCGTCAATAGAACCATGTGAATGTTCACTCTGTTGTAGACGCAATTGTTTTGTTGTTACGAGTTAAAATGTGAAAGTAAAGCAAGCGATGAAAAATGTGCCTGTCCGTTTCACGACTGTTTTTCTCTGCTGAGTTCAACAGTTAGTGTTGTCTTTTCATCAGAAGCCATTTAGTTTAGTTGTTTCCCTTTTAACCCTTTGAAAGTATGAGATTTCAATCTCAATGGTCGCTAAAAGTCGATGGCAAAGAGCATTCAAAGAGTGCCGCACTCTCAGGTGCTCTTGTCGCGCACAAGCAGTATGATGGCAAACACAAACAATGAAAAAAATGATAAAGTTGGAGCGAACTTTATCGTCACACAAGATCATCGTCGACAAGACTTTATGTATGTGTGCAGCAATACACTTTTCAGTTGCATCATTCAGCTCGATATATGATTCGAGCTCGAATGTTGATTGTTGTGGCCTAATGAGTCTCTTTCACTAGCACTTGTAAACTCCAAATGGTTCTCTGGCTCACTCTGTGCACCTGTGACTCCGCGTGTACACAAGCAATGTGCTGTACTGTGCATTGTGCCATGCCTTGCCGTGCTGCGCTGTCAAGCACTCACAGGTGCAGAGTCGATGAATGATAAATGTAGTGCGTCGTAGTTGCTCCGATTAACAGCGTTAAGATTATTAGCCAATGCACACAACTATTGTATCCACAGAATTGTGTTTACTCTCTCACCATATTCGGCCAAGATATTTGATCGAGTGTACAACAGAAAAAGTTGCCTCTCGTGTGAATTACACACAGTTTTATTTTCATTTAAATGCACTAACTATTAACATTGAACCAAATTAGATTGGAAAAAGAAAATTTCCGATTACAGTGTTAACACAACGACTTAAAAGCGAAAGCGATTCGAGCAAACATTTGATTATTGCAAAACGATAACGTAGCACCGCTAGCAGCATTCGAATGCAAAATATTATTTCAGTAGTTAGCTAGTAAAATGAACGAAACAAACGAAAAGAATGAATAGCCGTCTGTGGGAACTCGAATTCTTTTGAAGAGAATTTGATTCCAGCAACGAACGAACTCGGGACAGGCACATCGAATGCGACTCCCGTTCCTTTGTTCTCATTCCTCGGCTCTTTGTTCGATGTCTGTCGTCGGTGTCTTTGTCGTCGTCGATGTGCTGTGCTCTCGACTCGTTTCGCGCAATGTCGTCCTGCACATTCGCGCATTCTCACCTGAGCAAACCTGCGCACTCACCTGAGCAGCGGCGCAATGGCAACAACAAAATACTCGTATCATTGTGCAATTTTTGGAAAAAAAGACAAGCAATTTGTTGATAGGTAGCATGAGAAATCTGCAAAAGCAGATTTGGTGGTGAGATTTAAAAAACTAAACTGCAAAGACAAACAAACCAATAGCAGATAGCAAACAGCAAACAGATTGGCCATACCATTGCACATTGGCCAGCACCAGACGGGCAAAGGTGTTCACGCTCAGTGTTATGAGTTTAGTGAGTTTGAGTTTGCAAGTCCAGATCAGATTCTTGGGCTCACGATTATGCTTGCTGTATTTTCATTCGTTCGTTCTCTCTGTTGTCGCTTGCTTGTTCGTTCGTTCGTTGTGTGTGTGTGTGTGTGTCTGTGCTCAGCATTGCTAGTGTTGCGTTAGGCTAACGCAACACTTGGACATAATACAACACAGCTTTGCAATGGCAATGGCACTGGCATAAGCAGCACAAAGCGTGTGTGTACGTGTGCCAGAAAACCAACGAAAGAGACAGACCATGTTACAAGTCACGATGCTCTTCTTTTGCTTTTCACTCGGCATTCGAGTTTATTGCTCGCAATGAAAGAGAAGAAGAAAAAGAAGGTGAAGCTGGAGCTGGAGCTTGAGCCGAAAAAGAAGTAGTGGTCAAGACTCGTTGCTCACCTGCTTGCTCACTCACCTGTGTGTTTATTGCAGATCACCTGTCCAAGGCAAAGCATAACATAGTGATATTTAGCTGGCTGCTTAAGCTTAGTGTATGTAGTGCAGTGTAGTCTCAGTGCATAAGGCTAGGCTGAGTGAGACCGGCGCGACCACGTCGCCGGCTCAAATATCCTTTCATCTCATCGACTACACAAGCATTCAATAGCAATTGCCGCAGCAACAGAAGCAGAAGCAGCAACAACAATATCGACAATATTCAACAGAATGAGAGCAAACGAAGAAGATAGAAGAAAAGAAATAATTTAACAACAATAATAATTGACCTTTTATTTATATCCTCTTTATCGACCTCCTCTTTATCACAAATTTAACGTCATCAAATCTCCAGGTATCGACGGATTGTGTGCAGCTCATTATTCCAAACAACGAAGGCGAGCAGCAGCAGCAAAACAACATTGACAACGTTTGTCACGAGCAAGATCTTACTGACAATAATATTGCCGATCAAACCTCGGCAAGTCTGCAGAATCAAAACAAACAACCTTCGCATGAACAACAACAATGTCCAGTGTCTGAACAATGTGTTGACATTGACAAGAACAATGACGATGCCACCGATTCGGACTCGATCGATGAATCTGAATTGAACACGCATGCCAAAATAGAGCACTTTCGTCAATTGGAGCGTCAATCACAACATCAAGCCAATAAACACGATCAACGAGTTAATTGTGTGATTGAGTGCAATTCTCTCAAGAATAAAGAAGTACCAAACATCAATCCTTTATGTAACAATCGCCAAGAATTGCCAAGAAGTGTTCGTGGAATTGAAGCTATCAATAGGCGCTTGAGCGCCTGTCGTCGTTTCGACAAAATCGCCGATAATATTGTTCATAACAATAATAATAGCAAAAAAAATAACAGCAGGAGCTTAGAGGGCGAAGAAGTTGACGATAGCGACGACACCATGAGCTGGAGCTCAGCGTCCACCATGTCGCCAATGTCGCCCGCCATGTCAATGTCCAGCGACAATAACCAACAAGACACTGGCAGCAACACAAAACCAAATTCTACTTTCATTTCAGTGAAACGAATATCAGCCAAAATTGACGCCGAAAATGCGTGCCAGCTCATACCGAAACTCATCGATCGTCTGGATCGTAAGCTAAACGTTATGAAACACGAACGCGTGGCATTGGACGGCGACACACAGGCCAACGAGGCGGCCGGCCAACGATTGTTCGAAGTGCTCAAGGCACACCTGACGTACAACGAATTCGACAAGGTTCGCAATCATGCCAATGAAACGGAAAAAGTTACTAGATTATTACTCACACTTAAGTCACGCCTCGCACAGGTGCAACGGGCCATCACCCAAGCCAATTGTCGGGCCTCCATGTCCCAGCAACAAGTGGAGCAGCAGCAACAATGCACCACCTTATACAATGATAGTCAAACTAACAGCGTCGAACATCAGCAGCAGCAGCATAATGATGGTGGCGGAAATCAGAGGGCCGCAGCGTTGATGGCCGCATCTCAGTCTCCAATTTCGGGTGTGCGTGGGGTCAGCGACCCCACAGGCGAACGACAGCATCCGGTGCGTCGGCCAGTGTGCCCGCAACGACGTCAAACGTCCACGTGTTGTACCGCAGCACTGGCCTCCACTGACAATGTGGGCGTTAACCACTCCACACATGTCACAGCGCAAACTTTTGCCAGCAACAAAACAATGAACTCATCGGGTAGCAGCATTACGTCAGGCACTGGCAGTAGTAGCGGTGCCGACACTGGCAGCGACGACGGAACCCATCACTCGACGACGTCGTCTATGTTCAATTCGACCGATTCGGCCATAGGCTCGGCGCTCACCGAATGCTCGTCGCCGGCCACCCTCTCGTCTCCCACACCGTCGTTGGTGCATCATCATCATCATGATCACAACAGCGAACAATTATCACACGACGATCTCACCACCGCCAACAACCCCACTACTACAGGCACTAGCGGTCGCAGTATGAAAGTAGCCAAACAATTGTCCATGTCACTATCACACTTGGCACACTTGCAAAGTGCGTCAGCATCATTTGATGACGAAGAACAACAACAGCCAAATCAAGGACGACGACATCATAATAGCAATGTCGATAACGATGGTCAACAACCAGACGCTAGAGAGACCATGCTCAGCGTATTGTGTGAGCTCGACATACTCGCGTCGAAACGTGATAAACTCAAGCATCAGCTTGATGAAGCCCACCAGCTCGAGGCAGTGATTGAGCGTCGCAACGATGCCATTGTCAACAAGATATTGATGAAATACTTTGCCGCCGATTGCAACAGCTATCATTCCCAATTAGCATCGCCCAATGATACGTTATGTAATTCATCATCTAGCAATAGTAACAACAATAGTATTGAACGCTCATTGTCATCTCATAATGATCATCATCCTAACAACAATGCTAATGTTATCGATGAATTTCGCCAATACATCCGGCTCAAATCGTTACTCATCAAAGAGACCCGAGAGCTCAATGAGCGCATCGAGAACGCCGAACGCCAATTGATCGAGCTCAAGCAGCAATTGCTAATCATCTCCTAACGTGTGTACGAGTACATGTATGAAGCTAATATGTTGCTTTATTACTTCATGTTCACCAATGAAGAATGTATAACACTGCGCGGTTATAAATAAATAGAATATACCATTCAATGTGAGATTGTATATCGATTGATGTGTTTGTATATATCTTATTCAAATTGTTCAATATCACAGGGATTACAAATATCTGCCATATCCCTATTGTTGGAAGGTTCACACTCTGGGATCTTGGCTGTCATGACGCCTAGAGACTCCATCTTGTTATAAATGGATTTAGTGTAGTCAGTCTAGGGGTGCAAGGTGCATCAATCTGATACATCGTCTCTAAGGTTTTTGATAATTTAGTTTAGGAAAATTCATGAAAGGTTGAGACCATAATCTACTAGGCACCAACAGCCTGGCTGATACCCACGTCAAGATGCTGAAACATTGAGTTCGATCCGGAAGAATCATTGATATTTCGTGCAGCTTCGATCATTTCGATTCCTACATGGCGTTTGAGTAACTCAACATTGCAAACATTGCCACACTCAGTCATCTGTTGAATGAAACACACTGGGAATAAAGTTCTTTGTGACATTCTGGGCGCATCTAAAATAGATCTTAACAATCCTACCAGTTGACGTACAGCCGCGTTGAGCTTTATATTCCACAATTCGTTATCATCTGGAATCTTATTCACACAATCGTTTTGATCCATAATAGTCGGTGGATTGGTCGCCACTTGATCCACATCCATTGGTTCATGCTTGATCTTGATAGTTTTATTGTTATCAGTGGCGCCTGATGCTCCGCGAGATCTTCTTGAAATTGAAGTGGTGCGAGTTTCGTGATCGGCACAAGCTAACGCAATCACCGTCAATCGCGCCAGAGCATTGGCGCGCGGTTGCATCATCATCATCGAGTGACTTGTGCACGCGAGATAATTGAAGATTGTGTGAGTTACAAGTGCATGAGCACACGCGCGTATGTCGAGATGAAATATGCCTAAAGCCAAATCTACTGACTGCGATAGGTCGCTTGGTGATTCGTGGCGCAGCACGCGCGCGCACACGTTGTCTACAAGCCACTCAGGTGAGCAAACGTGTCGCAACAGGGCGTTAATGTTATGCACAGCACGTACGCTGAGCCAGCCACGCTCAAAGCTAGGCACAAGCTGGGCGTCCAAGAGATCACGGGCTGGTATGTTAATATTGTATAGACGCCGATTGATTGCTTGAATATTCTTACTCTCGCTGTTGTTATTATTTACAAGATTCAACGGTAATGAATCGGAATAATTTTGTAATCTTGAGCCGTTAATGGATGTAGTTTTTGGTTGTAACTCTAGATGCATTTTCTTTATCAAGTGACTCATCAGAGATGCACGTTCTCGGTGGCTATCAACATTAACTGTGCTTGTGCTTGTACTTGACATGGTAGTGCTCGTAGCTGTTGCAGCACTATCAACAGCACTATCTTCATTCGCTGTCGTCTTGTTATCATCGGTTGCTGACGTCGATGCAGCAACCGGGATCAAACTTAAGGAGGGATCAAACTTTTGTTCAACTGAAGATTGGTTTTCTATTTCATTACCAGCAACAACAGACGATGTCAACGATGGATTTTGAGCAGAAAATGATCCACGTGACAGCGAGCTCGAACGCTGGAGCTCTTGCATAAGCAACATTGGTTTGGTACGTTTACCGTCACCCAAAGTTTTGATGTATACACGCAACCAAGCAGCCACAATAAGTGCCAAGCAACACATGCGAGATTTCATACGCTCGATCATGGTCTTAATGAGTGTCTCGTCTAGTAAGTTAGCTTGCCAGGCGTCGAGCAATTCTTTGATAGCGGCTGGCATATAAGTGCTCACCTCTTGCCATGTATCAAGTTTGCCTGGCACAAGCTGCAGTGTGAATTTAGGATCCAACGTTGATTCAAGCAATTGGTCGATCAGATAATCAGTCTTCTCTGTAGCTGATTTCTGTTCTTTGTCGCGCTCTTCTTGTGTTTTGTTAACATCGTGAGCATAAGTCATGAGCATTAATTTAGGACAAGATATCATGGTTTCGTGGTTATAACATCTCAGGAACCAACGCACAAAATATGAATTCGTGCCTGTCTGATCATCGGCGGTCGTCTCAAGAGCTTCGACGCCATAATGATGTCCGATGTGCGCCAATATAAGGAATGTAATATCGAACAACAACGAGTTAGTAGGTGAGGATGTCTCGTTGATTTCAATGAGTCTCCGTGTGAGCTCATGCAAATGTCCGGTGGCCGCGGCAGCCGCTAACGACAGTTCGAAACTTTTACCATTAACTAGTTGGCACAGTATACGCACATATTTGTCGTTAGCGTCGTCTTTGCGTCCTTGGTCGCTTACGTCTAACAATATGGTCAACAACGTAGGTTCAGCTTGCAATATTTTGAACAAACCCGGTCCCTGGCCGGCAGTGGCCGCCACGAACCCGGACGCCTTGGAAGCTTCTTTGCGTTGCTGAGCCAACGGTTGTAGGTTCTGGATTAATACTTGGGTCGATTCACCATCGATTGGTTTGCACAACTCTTGGATGATACTATCGAGAAAATCACAGTTACACTTGTAATCGGCCAGATCTATCAATGGGGTGTAGCACAACAAACGTCCAATCGCTTGTTTGAGGTCTAGGGCGTACAAATTGATCGCTTGTTCCGGCGTTTGAGCACAACCAGGAGTTGTACGTTCTGAGTAATAATAGAAGCCAAGTTCGCGCAAGAGTGGAGGCATCTTGAGAAATATAAACACAGCCCATTTTGCATGATCAGTGGTGCCAGTGGCATCGACTAGTCCGACAATGCAACTACGGATGATTTCGCAATAAGTTGACGCGATTGGCAATCGATAAAATTCTGTTATTGATGCCAGCTGGCTTATCAGGAGGCGCTTATTGCGTGCGGGCCATAGCACGACATCGAACGATATCATGGGATAAATGCATGAGAACAAACTCTGACTTGATTGTAGATTTACACGCCGCCCATTGTTGCTGTTTGTTGGATCAGTGGCGCTTGATGTGCCGGCGGCAGCGCTGACGTTTGCAGAAATCGCTGCTGTTGTTGTTGATGAGACACTCATCATGACGATTTCGTACGATTTGTGTTGTCAATAACAAGTTTGTTGTCTGTGTATCAGATCATGGGACCAAATAATAAAAATAACGATGATAATGAACATATTTGATATGACAAGTGACAGGAATATCTCGAATGTTTCATTGCCGAATTATCTCATATGAAAACTGGCGCGCGTCTTTCAAAATATAAAGATGAATGCAAATTTCAGTATTCGATGAGTCCGTTGGCTTTTTTGCAACGTACAGTGTGTGTTTTTATTCATTTTATATATAAATATAATACATATCATATTATTGCATACATGAATCAGTTGTTCTTGTGAACGATTCGATCTAAATTAGGTTTTTTTGAAGTATACGCAGCATGGGGAATCAAGTAACAACAGTCGGCTTTGTTGTAATTCAAAGGTTTCAACAAGCCCAATTCACACAGCTGATTTCAATCTGATATCAATGGCGAACTTGAGAATCGAGTTGTCTAATCTCGTTGACGAACTGTAACCTTCAAGCAGATGTTTGCGTACTTGATTTCCGCAACCAGCAAACTCGCTTAGGTTGATATCGACATAGCCTAGCTTGTGCATGCCGCTTCTTTGGTTATCTTTTCTCACGGAAAAACGTAAATAAATATCGTCTAAATTACCTGTTGACGTTGACGCGTAGGTTTTGCCTTTCAAACAAATCTGGTCGGGCCATTGAATTTTGTGGTCGTGCACCTCCTCTTTCCTGGTTATATAGCTAAATTTTCCACCATTCTTTTGGCGTATCTTGACAAAAATAAACTCGTTCTTGAGAGAAACATTTGTTAACTCAATCCTGTCTATTTGACATTCAAAAATATATTTTTTTCTAGCCATTGTTGATACTTGCTATCCTCAAGTTGTTTGTACGTACACATCCCCACCAGCAGCATAACCGACGTCACACAACGCTAACGGCGTTCAAATTGAGCGCTCGCATCACGCAATTGTTTGATTGCGCATGCGTTTTTATCATTGATGTTCGCCCAGTTTCCTCAAGATTGCGTCTCCTTACGATCTTTCCCTTTCCGTCTTGTTAGCCCCCCGTGTGTGCGTGAGCGTAACTCAATTATTTTTTTTCTTATTCTTATTATTTCTTATTCTTATTATTAGCATCATGATGAATATTATTATACATTTAGATACAAAAGCAAACAAACAACTAGAAGAATAAACAGCAAGACCAACATCCCCAAACAAGTTACGAGAATTCATTCCCAAACACACACACACACCGACACACACATGAGCGGCGACCACTATGGCGAAACAACTGCGCCAGTCAATGAGTGGTATCCACTTGTCGTCGCAAGATCGAGATCGGCACGACTTTTGTGTTGCAACGCCTGAAGAGTTTGTGCGTCGTTTTAACGGTACCAAGGTCATCAACAAGGTTCTAATCGCCAACAATGGAATTGCGGCCGTCAAATGTATGCGCAGCATTCGGCGCTGGTCATACGAAATATTCCGCAATGAGCGAGCAATCCGTTTTGTTGTCATGGTCACACCAGAGGATCTTAAAGCCAACGCTGAATATGTTAAGATGGCTGATCATTATGTGCCTGTACCGGGGGGTGCCAACAATAACAATTATGCAAACGTTGATCTTATTGTTGATATTGCAACACGCATGAAAGTTCAGGGTGTTTGGGCCGGTTGGGGTCATGCTAGTGAAAATCCTAAGTTGCCTGAGATGTTGAATAAAGCGGGCATTGCATTTATGGGACCACCGCACCAAGCCATGTGGGCCCTAGGCGACAAAATTGCCTCATCTATAGTTGCTCAAACTGCTCAAGTGCCGACGCTCCCATGGAGCGGTTCAGGATTGGTGGCCGACTGGAAAGAGGGGCAAACGATTAAAATATCAAACGACTTGTTTCAGAAAGGTTGTGTTCACACTGTCGAAGAAGCGCTGGCCGCTGCCGAACGTATCGGTTTTCCGGTGATGATAAAGGCGAGCGAAGGCGGTGGCGGTAAAGGTATTCGCAAATGTGAATGTGTCGAAGATTTTCCGGCCAGCTACAGGCAAGTGCAAAACGAAGTTCCAGGATCGCCCATTTTCATCATGAAATTGGCAACATGTGCTCGTCACTTAGAAGTACAATTATTGGCCGATCAATACGGCAATGCAATATCTCTATTCGGACGCGACTGTTCCATCCAACGCCGTCATCAGAAGATTATTGAAGAGGCACCTGCCATCATCGCTCCCGAAGAAGTCTTTAGTGAAATGGAGAAGGCCGCTGTTAGACTTGCTAAAATGGTCAGTTACGTTTCTGCAGGTACAGTAGAGTACCTGTACGATCCAGTCGAAAAAACATTCTCTTTTCTCGAGCTCAATCCGCGACTTCAAGTCGAGCATCCATGCTCTGAAATGGTGGCTGACGTTAATTTGCCTGCATGTCAATTGCAAATCAGTATGGGTCTACCATTGCATCGTATCAAAGATATTCGTTTATTATACGGCCAATCGCCCTATGGCGACAATCCAATTGACTTTAGTACGGGCCGTGCCCGCCCTTGGGGCCATGTTATTGCTGCTCGAATCACTTCTGAGAATCCAGACGAAGGCTTTAAACCGTCCAGCGGCACCGTATCGGAGCTCAATTTTCGCTCTAACAAAAACGTATGGGGTTATTTCAGTGTAGGCGCCGCCGGTGGTCTACACGAATTTGCTGATTCACAATTTGGTCATTGTTTTTCATGGGGCGAGGATCGCGAAGATGCGCGAGAAAACTTAGTCATTGCGCTTAAGGAACTCTCAATTCGTGGAGACTTTCGTACAACTGTTGAATATTTGATTACACTGTTAGAAACTGAGCCATTCCAAAACAATTCCATAGACACTGGTTGGTTAGATAAACTTATAGCTGAACGTGTTCCCAGTGACAGGCCAAAAACGTCATTGGCAGTTGTGTGCGGTTGCATACATGTGGCCGATGCGAAACTCACCAACAACTGGCAACAATTCCAGCAATCGTTACAAAAGGGTCAGATATTGCCCGCCAATACGTTGAATATTATGAACACTATTAATGTTGAGCTCGTCTACGAGGGTGTTAAATATTTTGTTAGCGTTACCAAGAGCGGAACCAATGATTATTTCCTTGTAATGAACGGAACCTACAAGCATGTTGAGGTTCACCGTTTATCCGATTCTGGTTTATTGTTAAGTTTGGACACAGCTTCATTGACGACTTATATGAAAGAGGAGGTTGAACGATTCCGCGTTGTTATTGGCAACCAAACTTGTGTGTTTGAGAAAGAAAACGATCCGACGATACTGCGTACGCCATCAACGGGTAAATTGGTTCAATATTTGGTCGATGACGGCGCTCATATTGAAGCAGGACAAGCGTATGCCGAGATCGAGGTTATGAAAATGATCATGACATTGACTGCTCAAGGTAGCGGCACTGTTGTACATGCCAAGCGTGCCGGTGCCGTTTTAGAGGCCGGTGCTATTTTAGCACGCTTAGAGCTTGACGACCCAACACTAGTGCAGCGAGCTGAATTGTTCACCAAAGGATTTGACGTACTAGAAGAGATGGATCGCGATGGCAACGATGGTGACGGCGAATCAGACGATGTGGCTTTTTCGACTGGCGGTCAGCAGACCGAACAGAAGCTCAATGTCACATTCAACTTGGCAAAGCAGCATTTAGAAAACATACTTGCCGGTTACACATTGCCGGATTCATTCTTCACTGAGAAAATGAACGAAAACGTCGAAACATTCTTCAGGTGTTTGCGTGATCCACGCTTGCCTTTGATTGAACTACAAGACATTATATCGTCGATTAGTGGTCGCATTCCAGCGCCTGTCGAGCGTCAAATCCGTCAGCTCATGAACAATTACGAGAGTAACATTACCGCAATTTTGGCTACTTTTCCGTCGCAAGAAATCGCCTCTGTCATTGACAACTATGCAGCCACATTGCAACGTCGTGCCGATCGGGATGTATTTTTCCTCAACACCCAAGGAATTGTGCAGCTCGTTCAACGTTATCGCAATGGTATACGTGGCCGTACGCGCTCGTGTGTTCAGGACTTGCTCAAGCAATATCTAACTGTCGAACAATATTTCCAAAACGGACACTATGACAAGAGTGTATCAACATTGCGTGAGGTCTTCAAAGATGAAGGCATGAACAAAGTGGTAGAGATAATATTCTCGCATTTATCTGTATTCAAAAAGAATGCGCTCGTTATTAAGCTTATTGATCATTTATGCGGCCATGAGCCGGGATTGACCGATGAATTATCATCAATCTTAAATTCGTTAACAGCCTTAAGCAAAAGTGAGAATGCAAAAGTAGCCCTACGGGCTCGTCAAGTACTTATCAGTGCGCATCAACCGCCATATGCTCTTCGACATAATCAAATGGAATCCATATTTTTGTCGGCCATTGACATATACTCCCGTGAATTCGAACCAAACGTCCTAAATCGACTTGTCCTCTCAGAACCGTCCATTTTCGATGTATTGCATCAGTTCTTCTATCATCCCAATGTTATTGTGCGCAAAGCAGCGCTTGAAGTTTACGTCCGACGCGCGTACATTTCTTATGAAATGTTTGCCTTACAGCATCTCATTATCGAAGATCGCAGTGTCAACAAATACCGGCCTCAATCGCCTTATCAACCGCAGCAGGTGACGGGTACCAGTCCAAGTATGGCTAGTTTCGGGGATCAAAGTGCGATCGCTGACCATGAGGCGTTCAATGCAATGCTGAATGGCGGACCAACATTGCCTCTGATGTCCCCATCGCCTGATTCTTCTTCAGCTTCCGGTGCCGGTCTCACTATGCTCATGCTCAATCACGACGCTCACACCAACATGAACTATCAGTCTAGTTCTAATTCAAGCGCTAACAGATCCAAACCACCAGTTGCCCATTTACCAGCTGCAGTTTACCATTTCATTTTGCCGTCATCACACCCATCGATGGCTGCTGCAATCACGGGACGCACGGCCAGTGGTACACTTGCCAATGGAACCGCAGGTGCAGCCGGAACAACTGCTCCCGTTGTCGCCAGCACTACCAGTGATGCTCCGACAGGTGCCGCTCCTCCAAGTGTCCCCAATGTCGCTCATCGTGCTCTAATGGGTGATCCAAGTTCAGCAGCCATAATCAATTATCGCGTGGGCATCATAGCAGCATTCGAGACCATCGAACATGCCGAAGATAACTTCGATCAATTGCTGGCACATTTGGAGCGTCTTGAGCAGCAATCAAAGAATGAAGCTAACGAAGTATCGACGCACGCTGGCCCGGCCAGTGGTATCCCAACAAAAGTGGCTGATCGTGTTAAGGGTGGTGTGGTGCCACCTCAAAAATACAGGAGCAACAGTTTGTTGGTGCCACACGGCCGCGAGCGATCGTCTTCATTGCCATTGCATCCTCGCCAAGCGAAAGAACAGGAGGCACAACCTGTCTACATCATCAATGTTGTCGTGCGTGGAAAGACGTTCACATCGCCATCCACTAATTCCAATGTTTCAACAACGGGTTCATCAATAATCACCGGAAAACAACGACCGGTATCTGATCAGGCTAGTGAGGAGAATGCTGAGAGCAGACGCTTTGAGTTATTCTGCCAGCTACGCAAATCTGATCTAATCAAACATTCCGTACGTCGCGTGACATTCATTGTTTGTGAGCGATTCAGGTTTCCAAAATATTATACATATAGACATCGCAACGACTTCTACGAAGATCGTATCTATCGTCATTTGGAGCCGGCTCTCGCCTTCCAGCTTGAGATCAATCGTCTGCGCAACTACGATCTTGAAGCCATTCCAACTGCTAAGCAAAAAATGCATTTATATCTAGGAAAAGCTAAAATGGTGGCACCTGGTCAACAGGTGACCGATTACCGTTTTTTCGTGCGTACCATTATTAGGCACTCTGATTTAATCACCAAGGAGGCCAGTTATGATTTCTTACAAAATGAAGGTGAACGTCAATTACTCGAGGCAATGGATGAACTAGAAGTGGCCTCATCACACCCGAATGCCAACCGAACCGACTGCAATCATATCTTCTTAAACTTTGTGCCAAAGGTCACCATGGATCCAGCTAAAATAGCAGAGAACGTTAGATCCATGGTTATGCGTTACGGTCCCCGTCTATGGAAATTGCGTGTACTGCAAGCTGAGCTTCGAATGGCTATCCGTCTTACTCCATCTGGTCCATGCACACCTTATCGTTTATTCTTAGCCAATGAATCAGGTTACTATTTAGATATGCATTTATACCGTGAGGTGCTCGATCCCAATACAAAGCAGCTCAAATTTGAATCGTGCCTTGAATCACAAAAACCGGGTCCACTTGACGATTTGCCCATTGCAACACCGTACATGACTAAAGACTACCTACAACTGAAGCGCTTTCAAGCACAATCCAATGGTACCACGTATGTGTACGACTTTCCCGATATGTTCCAGACTGCACTCACTAAAATGTGGGAAGATTTTCTCGAGAATCGTCCAGAACTTGAGATGCCTAAACAGGTTTTACACTATGTCGAATTGGTGCTCGATCCAACAAACAATCAACGTTTACTTGAGCAACGACGTGTGCCTGGAGAAAATGATGTCGGAATGGTAGCGTGGCGTATGACACTGTTCACTCCTGAGTATCCAGAAGGTCGAGATATCATCGTTATATCCAATGACATGACATTTTTCTTGGGAACTTTCGGACCGCGCGAAGATATGGTATTCCAGTTGGCTAGCGAGAGGGCGCGTGCCTTGGGTGTACCGCGTATCTATTTATCGGCTAATGGTGGTGCTCGTATTGGTTTGGCGGAAGAAGTCAAATCTCTGTTCAAGATTTCATGGATGGACGACGATGATCCTGACAAAGGTTTCGAGTATCTCTACCTAGAACCAGCCGATTATGCCAAAGTAGCTGACAGTGTTCGCTGTCAGTTGATTGAAACGGACGACGGCGAGCAGCGATACAGAATCAATGATGTTATCGGAAAAACAGACGGTATCGGTGTTGAGTGTCTCAAGTACGCTGGTATGATTGCTGGGGAATCATCACAAGCGTACAATGAAATTGTTACCATAACAATGGTGACATGTCGCTCAATTGGTATCGGTTCATACTTGGCCCGTTTATCGCAACGTGTGATTCAATTGGACAATTCTCACCTGATTTTGACCGGCTTCTCAGCCTTGAACAAGCTACTGGGCCGTGAAGTGTACACGTCTAACAATCAACTGGGTGGTGTCAATGTCATGTACGCAAACGGTGTATCACACGCAACCGTGGAAAACGATTTACAAGGTATCGCTATGGTTTTATCGTGGCTGTCTTACATTCCAAAGTGCCGTTTTGCTTTGCTACCCGTTATTGAGCCATTGGATCCACCGGATCGTGATGTAGCCTTCGTACCGCCCACAGGTCCATACGACCCACGCCTCCTGATCAAGGGGCGCGACACAGCGCTCGGTCATTGGGAGTCAGGCTTCTTTGACAGAGGCTCTTTTCAGGAAATTCTATCTGGTTGGGCGAAGACTGTGGTATGCGGACGCGCTCGCTTGGGCGGCATCCCTGTGGGTGTGGTTGCTACCGAAACACGCACCGTGGATTTAAGCATTCCAGCCGATCCAGCCAATCTCGATTCGGAAGCTAAAACAATGTCTCAAGCTGGCCAAGTGTGGTTCCCGGATTCTAGTTACAAGACAGCGCAGGCTATCAATGATTTCAATCGCGAAGGCTTGCCGTTGATTATCCTAGCCAATTGGCGCGGTTTCTCTGGCGGGATGAAGGACATGTACGATCAGGTACTCAAGTTTGGAGCATATATCGTAGACTCGTTACGGCAATACTCACAACCGGCATTGGTCTACTTGCCACCTTACAGCGAGCTACGTGGTGGTGCTTGGGCCGTTTTAGATGCCTCAATCAATCCACGGCACATGGAGATGTACGCTGATCCGGACGCGCGTGGTGGTGTTCTTGAACCTGAGGGTGTGGTAGAGATTCGTTTCCGTGCCAAGGATTTGGTGAAGACAATGTATCGTAACGATAAGAAACTGTTGAAATTGCAACAAGAGCTCAAAGCTGCGTCTGTCAACTCAATATCTGCTTCAGCGGCCGCTCCATCGGCACCGCCAGACTCAAATGGCAAGGCGCCATCATCAGTGCCGACTGCTAGCCCTACTGGTAGCAACAAGAAACAACTCGAGCGCGCCATCAAAGAGCGAGAAGAGGCCTTAATGAGTGCCTACCACCAAGTGGCACTTCAATTCGCTGATTTGCATGACCGACCATGCAGAATGTTGGCTAAAGATGCAATCTGTGACATTGTGCCATGGCAAAAGTCGCGACAATTCTTTTATCATCGGCTTCGTACACTTTTATTCGGGGGCCTTATGGGTGAAAAGGACAGGTGAACAATTTCAGAAACAACAGAGAAACCATCCATTAGAGAAATATACGAATTTATTTCTGTTTATATGCAATACACGTATAAGATTAGATACACATTAAAAATAAATTTAAAACTGTTTGACCAAAAACAATAAAACAAATTTACTCTTTAGCACGATAGCGCCCTCTAGCATTCCTCACACTGGAATGGGCCGATCTTCAACTGGAAGCCTCAATTCGGCGTCGCAATTTGGCGCGGGTACCTTTCATGATTTGCATATCGATCTCTAATTGACGGCTATCAGAGTGATGCTGGTGTGAACGATGGTTGTTTAATAAAGCCGATGTGCACGTATGTTGATGATCTAATGTCTGAATACCTGACATTGGGGTCCACGTTGTATCCGAGATTAGTTGATGATTTTGTTGTTGCATGCGCCTGCGGCGTCTATTAACACGCTCTAGACTTTCGTATTGATGCTTGTCGTTGTCGCTACCAAATGGATTCTGTTCGTGGAAATGATGATTGTCATCGATATCACCATTTCCATTAAGACTGGGGTGCTCGTCATCGTCGTCATTCAAACTATCGTCGCTCAATTGTTGATGAGCCAAGTGATCGTGAATGATATTGAGCGATGTGAATTCATCGATGGTCACATTGAGGTCACGTTCGTTGAATCGTGCATCGTTGTTGCTGTTGTAGTGATTGTTGTCATCGTCGACATTGTCGTGGTCATGAACTCGCTGTGAACTAGTCAAACTGTCATCAAGGTGTCTGCTTCCATCTGTTATCGCGCCCGGTTGTGTTGAGCACAGTGAACGAGAGTTAAGATTGTTTTTCACTTTTTGCGATTGTTGTTGTTGTTGTTGTTGAGCAAGACTCGTTTGTTTGGTGCCAGACGACAAAGAAGTGACCACACGTCGCAGGAAAGATTTTCTTGAATTTGACACGGCCATTGTTTTAGTGTTGTCCAGTTTGCACTTGTTCGTAGATTCTTGTTGCGCAGTGACTTGCTGTACAATGAAGTTGTCACCCGATGACGTGAACGTCTTGCCGCCAGCCGATGATACTCCCGACGACGATTTGCTGCTCGACGCAGATGACGAGCTGGTGGCCGTGCGTCGGCTCTGCTGCTGCTGCAGATCATCGGCGTCGTGACTCGCGTCGCTCTCTTTGTTATCGGTCGGCACTCTTTGTTGGTGCCGTTGATGTTTGGTCGCTTGATGTTTGGCATTGGACGTAACTGGCATGGCTGCCTGACTTGCAGCGTCTGAATCGGCACCCGGTAACGTCTCCAAGCGACGATGTGTCAGCATGAGTTGGGCCAACTCCGACAGGGACGTTCGATTGCATCTCTGCACCTGCTGACGAACGCCGGTAGCGGCCAGCAAAACCACGGGCGATTGTTGGCGTGCGCGCGCGTGCCACGAGGCCAATTGGCGCATGCGCTGCGTATACTCGTGCGCCAACAGCGCGTGCGACACTTTTAGTTGGCGCCACCAAACGCGCGCGTGTCGCCGGCAGTGCTCGATTTTGGCCACCACCAAGTCGGGAATTGCGTGCGCCGGGAGTGCTGGCTCCACAAATGTGCGCACCAAGCGCAGCGGACGCCGGCGAGGCTCAACGTTCAGAGCAAGCATAATAGTGTCCACCTGTTGAGCTGCACCACTTGCTTCGATGTGTCCATCGGTAGCAAGTGCCTCGACGGCTGAGGCGATGGCGACGTCGGCCGTGTTGAATGACGCCGACTGTTCATTCGACGCTGAGGATCCGCCAGATAAACCGAATGTGAGCGCGCGTCGAACAAACGAACCGTTGCGTGCGCTTGCTCGTCGCGCCTTGTCGCTCGCTTGCTGACTGTAGGAAGCACCACTTAACGAGCTCAAACTGGGCGCCATGGTCAACGGATTCGGCCGAATAGTGCACGCCCAAATGAGTGCACGCTCGCGGATGTGCTCTAGGCGCAGCACTGCGCTAAATGTGGGCCAATCTTGTTCGAGCACACCGAACGAGCATTGGCCAACGCAGGTGCATCGTTTCCTGGTGCCAGTAATAGCACTGCTACTTGCGGTGATGGTGGTGGCAGTGGTATTAGTAGCGGTGGTGTCGTTTGCCAGCTTAGCACAAGCTGACTTGTTCGACGGACACACCGTCGACGCTGCCGAGTCTGCTGAGCCCAACCAGGTGGCCCACAATCGGCGACGGCGCGGTTGCGTGTCCACACCAATATCTGGCGTCCCGTTCGAAGAGCCAACGTTGGCCGGATGCTCGGCACACGTCAACAGATGACCGCCGACACTCGCGTCGTTGGACCAACGATTCGTGTCGTTGCTCATTGTGGGCGTGTAGCCTGGCGGACGGGGTCCAATGACCAGGTGTACCAATAGCGGCAACTGTGCTGGCGCTGTCTCGTCGCTGGTGCCGTTGTGATTTGTGTCAACGGTCTGCTGTTGGTGCTCGTTGGTATGTCTTTGACGCTGACGATGATGCTTTGAGTGCTGATGCTTTGTTTGATCTCGCTCTCTTTCGCTCGCTTTATCTTTCTCTACTCGACGATGGGCATCAAGAATGTCTATCAATTGACTTAAGCGATATACGTGATCGACACTGAGTTTCTTTGGGCTCTGCAATTTTGCCGACCTGGACGACACATGTTCTTGTGGACACACCATCATGTGCTTGTCACTGGAAGCTTTGTGTGAATAGTGTTTATTATTGCCAACGAGTATGTGATCAATGGGCTGATTGATGTTTTTGTCAAGTTGACTGCGAGTACTGCCAATCGCGTCAGTGGCTACCACATAAAAGCGTCCCCGATGCGTGACAGGCACAAACAGCTCGTCGCCTGTCTTTCCGCTCACTTGTTGTTGTTGCTCTTTGCTTAAACCATTCATGGTGTGAGCTGCATTTGGACTCAACTCTGCATCAGCGTCCACAATCACACACTTGGCGTAACGAATGCGCTCACAGTCTTGCGTCCACAGTTGTTGCTTCACGTGAGAGTTCGCGTTCATTTGATGATGTCGATTTAAAATTACTTGTTGTAACAACTGTTGTTGCTGGTGTCGATTGGCTGCTGGCGCTTGAGGATCGAAATAGATCGCCGGCCGTGTCATAATTGACTTGCTCGATGTCAGATGGCGCATCGAGCGACTCTTACCCAGATGCAACAGCTTGCTGTGATTCATCACATTGGTTGCTCGTAGTTGTGATTTTTGGATGCACGATGTTGACACTGCCGCTGCTGCTGCTGCGCTGATCAAGTTAGACACGTCTTGATAGACGGCACATACCCGCAAAACTTGACCCGGTTTCACGAGCACACGACGCCAGCCGGCCGTCGAATCGGGTCGTGCGCCCGAAGACGCACCTGACGTGGGGATAGCAATTACATGATCAACAGAAGCTGCGAGAGCGCCGACATTCAATGCGGGCATTTGGGTCCCATTGAGCGCCGCTGCCGCCGGACGGCTGTTGAGCTGCAGAGGTCGCCAGCCGGCCGGAAGCACGTACGCAGCCAGCTGGTCGCGTGTTAGGAACATATCGACATTGGCCTTGAGTACATCGTTGATCGTGTCGAAATATCCGGCCGTCATTGAATGCCGATTGATCACTGAGAACCAGCCTATTGAATCATTGATCGTTTAAATTGATGCCGTTGATTGTTGTGAAGGCATAAAATTGAAGTAAGTAGAGGAGAAAGAGAAAGAAAAGTTAATAAAACAGTACCAATTATGCTAGATTTATCGGTAGTATAGTTTTTTTGATCTCTTAATCCGCACGATTACTTGTTTGGCCATCACTCAATAGACTAAAACTAGATCTCAATAGTTTTATATAGCTCTATCTGACAGAGTGACAAAATTCAGCTGCACTTGCTCTGTTCAGTTTATACTTGTTTACATTCAAATGAATTTGGCAGGCAAATTTGGCCTGCTTAAAGGATCAGTTTTAATTCACGTCCTTTCGTCGTCAATTAAAACTAACGCTTGATGTTAAACTGCTATCTATGATATTCATTTTGTTCGCTCTTTTACTCACTCAATCGCCTGCCTGCTCGCCGGCTCAATTGTTCATTGAGTTTGCCTCGGGCGACGTTCATTCAAGCTTAATGCTGCGTAATTTGCTGATAACTTGCTCACTTGCTTGCTCGAGCAACAAAGCAATAGAGACAAAGACTACTGATGCAGATTCGTAACGAACAATGATTTGGCAAATGAACCAACTCCCTAGTTTTACACCGTACAATCAGTCGCTGATCACAAAGCATTAGCTGGTTGTCTAGCTGGTTGATCGGTAGAACTGACATAAATAAGCCAATTCGGCAGCCGAAACGTTTGATAAATACGCCTAATCGACAGTAGTTATTATTTTCATAGTTATGAGCATGCCAGCGGCACCCAATGCTCGGAGCTTGATTGTAAATCTCTAATACTCGTTCGGCTTAATTAATTGCTTGTAACATAGACTCTCGCTCGCACGCACGCACGCATAAACGGATACACTCACACAAGCCAAATGAAATTGCATCATTTCCACTGACCACTAACAAATGTACCGACAACCGTCAACGCACAACAAGATGCTGACCTGACTGGCGACCCTGTCGATTGGCTCTCTTTTCAAAGTCTAATCGTAATCAATGAATCTCCAATGAAGTCCATATTCGATTGGCTAACAGTCTATTGGGTTGGGGACACCCAACAGATGCCCAATCAAATAAGTCATAACCGACATTCTGTCCAAAGCGTGACAGGAAAGAACGCACCTTGTTGTGATTTTCTGACAGAACACAAGAAGATGTAATAAATGTCCTGCAATTTATATTCTTACATTAATCTTGAGCAAGTTAAGCGAGCAATTGCGGCTTACTACACTACACGCTCATTCATTGACTGCATAGGTAGCTATTAAGACAAGTGAGAAGTCAATCAGGTGAAACATTACCATATAATACGCACACACTAACTGTGCTCGTTGCATTCAATAATTGCATTCATAGACATTCGTAGTCTAAATCATCATAATGTCTAAATATGAATCTAATATTTATCGTGGTCGATTTTATTGCACAAAAGCACGAAGTTAATTTAGCAATCAAATGGAGGAGTTGGACGACCTTCGTTCGTTCAAAAGTTCATTCAGCTCTCTTTGCCGCAGATCTTAGCACCGTCGACAAAGGAGCCATAAGTCTTTGCAACGAACTATGCTCTAACATAGTAGCCTTTCACTCGAATCTACACTCACAATCATCTATCTGAGCACATCTAGGAAGCAGCAGCAGCCTATTATCCGAGCAGAGTATTTAAATAGTCATCTACTCTACTGCTGATAGAAGAATGGAGACTTTTGATGAGCGAGAGAACTATGTATGATTTTTTTACAGTAACCACTTTAACTGGCTCAACAAGCTAGACTAGCCGCGTTCTTATTGCCGCTGAACGATTCATTGTCAAGCTTCAGGCTTTTAGTTGAGAGTTATTATTCTTTGATCGATAACATCGACAACAATAACAACCAAACCTCAATTGATGCTGCCAATGACTGATTATTATTGCACTCTTTGATTGACTTTTCCTGAAAACTCCTTCGTTTCTCAAAAAGAGACTTAACTAAGAAATTCGCTTATTCAAGTCTCGCTTGCTAGCCGGCATTGGATAGTTAGCTTGCAACAATGAGTTGTACATTCAATTAAGTGGCAATCGAACTATCTATCGCTCTTAGTGAGTGTGACGGTTCAACGGCGAACAATGAAATACAATATCCGCTATTCTCAATAAAATGTTGTACAGTGGCAATGTTGCCAATCTTAGACCAAGTTCAAGTTCGCCAAGTTACATACTCAGTTCGAGCCGTGCTATTCACGAGCACAGATGTTCAAGCCCGATCCGTAAAATGTACCCGATCCGTTAGTTGTAGTTTTCGCTTGACAGACAGGTTTTAGGTAAAAACGAAGGATGAGCATCGACTGAATGAGGGATCGCCATCGATCAGCATCGGCAACAGGTTCAACAACATTCGATTGCCACCTTAGCAGCAGATGATCGCGTGATTGCGTCACGATTGTGCAGTGTAATGCGATGCGTGCGTGCGTGCCAATCGAACGACGACGCAGCTTGTGGCCACAGCTCCGATCGGCTGCATTTACAATTGGCGATTGTTTCGTCGTCAAACGAACGAGCGAGCCGATGACCTAAAACTCGTCCATTCTTATGCACTTCATATCGTTTAAGCGATGTTGCTGCTTCTGCCGTTGCATCCGAGAGACGTTGTTAGCATGACCAGGAAATCGATAATCAGCCAGAAATATGATACTTTATAATGATGTTTCCACTTGTCAAGCACACAACATGTTGCTTGTGGTGGTTAAATTTGTATCGTAAGAATCAATATAATATCTGGTGGATATCGTCGTGAATCAATCGGAGTCAAACACTAGAGCAGCATTAAAGCGTTCAGCATCGAATCGTGTTGAGCGTTGGCTTTGACGAAATTATGACAGTTCAATTACTCACGGCCACACTTGATAGCCGGACAGCACGGACTACATGGAAGCGTGTGGTAACATAAAATATGAAACAAATCAACAGCGACAATGAATGATGAGCTTTCTCGAAATTGGACCAACCAATAAAATCACTAAGGAATATTGTGTTGGTTACATGATCGCTAAAATATTTAGGTGTACGTGCGAGAAGAAAGTAGTGATTGCTAATCAAAAATTGCCTCATTTGTTCGTTTGAAACAAAATGAAAAATTGAGTCAATAAATCAGCTCAATATTTATTATAAGCGTAGCTTCTCACTAATAAGAAAATATTGAAACAACTATTATTGATGTGCACATTAAACTGATATACACGTAACATTGGTATACAGTACGACGAAGGTCGCTCAGTGTGCGTGTGCGTGTGCGTGTGCGTGTGTGTGCTTGTATCAGAGTGTCATAACTTTGGCCACTAACGTTGTCTAATGTCAAAATGAACTGACGTTAGCCACTAATGTCGTCATCACTCGTTAGCTGGATAGCTGTCTTACCAGAGAGCTAAGCAACAATTTGTTGCCGTTGTTATGTCACTTTTTGATAAACGATTTTCTAACGATTTCTGTTGAATTGAACTGAACTCAATTATTACACCAGCAAAATAATGCACGTGAACAGAGTGAATAGAGTAATGCCCGCGTGTGGTAGTGCTACAACAATTTTTATGTTAGCTCATGTGTGAACTATAGTTTCTCTTTCTTGTTGCTCAATAATTGACAGATAGATTTGTCTCATACTTACACTGTAAATGTAACTGCAACTGTAATTGTAACTGCTCATTATTGGTGAACTCATTTGCTCATAAACTGCGTTCAACTGCAGTTGAGTGTCTATCGTTACACTTGAGCTCTGCTCCTCGATGCTCAAAGCTTGCTTTCTATGGCGACACTAACTTATATGGCTTTCTATCGCCGTTCGACTTGTCTTGCCTTGCTTTGTACCATCGAGCTGTGTCTGTTTAGCCAGTGGTACATATCTTGCTTGGCGCACGCTTTTTCAATATGTACGTGCGTCAAAGTTTTGGACCAACCAACACAAGAGTGTGAGCTACGTATCATTACTAAATAGAGAGGAAGAGATTAATATTGTTGCCGCTATTGTGGCTTCCATCCACTTACGAATTTCTTGTGTGTGCATGCGTGCATGCGTGAGTGCGTGACGACTAGTGATGAATGAATCTGGAATTGATCGGTGCCAGAACATCAGAGCAAACGATACCGTATCGTTGTTCACGACACCTACGCTGATCTATTCATCAAACAAACAGCAACTACAACGCACACCGATGATGTTGTATTGTATCGTGGAAACACGTTATCAATGTTGTGCCAAATGCTAGTGCTGTTTGCCGCCCATCATCGATCATCGAATTGATTGATCGTCATCGTCGTCGTCTTCGTCATCGCATTTGTTAGTGTCGTTTCACAAGACGAGTTGATTTGAGTTGAGTCATGTGCTGTCGGTCAAATAAATTCTTTCCATCTTTCAACTTTGGGCGTCTAACCGGGCGTCAAGTCGTCGGTACATCGTCGTCTTGGCGTGATATTCATCGTTCGAAATTTGATCCGTTGCAAATATGAAAGTCAAATAACTAGAGCAAATAACAGCTAGCCAATTGGCTATCCGAGTGATAGTCAAGGTGAATATCTGTGCAATGTGCCGAATACTTTGCAATTGTGTGTCCGATTAATCATACTCATTCACCACCTCGACAGTTGACGAACGACGATCGATTCATTGATCCGATTTTTATTATTGACAATTGATCTGATCTCGTCCTGCCAAGCTGTGGCCATCATATTGAGCTTGGTTCGAGAAACTGCTTGAAAATTGTTTCGATTCACAAATACTCGTAATAGAATTGTATTGTGTCCATGAGAGGATTCCATTAATTCGTTGAGAACTATCTCGATAAACGAGCAAAGGAAACAAAATGATATGAAAAAATCTCAAAATAATCAAGCTTGTAATCCTTAACTCACAGCGCAACACAACAATCAGCAAACAGTTTGAATAGAAAATGAAGCCTCGAGATGTGTTTGTGTGAAAATGAAGCTGCCAAGATTGGGAATGAATTTTGTCCCAATATTAATTGGCCGCTCGAATGTTGCCGGCTCAATGTTTTATTATGCAAGAAATAGAATGAAACCGAAATTGAATGGGAAGAGGAAAAAATTTACATATCTGTAATATTGAAATCAACAAGCTAACAAGTGTTAGCTTGTTGAGATTTAGTGTGCTAACTTGAGCTTGTGCTAGAATTTGACTAGCCAATTAATAAGAGTCGATCGACTTGTTTGCTCGTCGTCTTCGCGACGACGGCGAACTGCGGGTCACTTCAACACAAACTGCACCATCTTTGCAAACGTCGGTCAACATGACAACATTCAAAAAACAACAACAACAATTACTAGAGCCATAGGCAACAAAAGTAGAGTGAACGAAAAATTGATTCTCCGATGATTTGATTCTTTCGATGATTCGCAAATTGAGCTCATGCATAGATTAAATCGAGAAGCGAGAGGGGTGAATCAATGAATTGCGAATAGTCAAATAGAGAGAAAGAGAAAGCTCATTCTATGCTCATTAGTATGAAGAAGAGTACGAAAGAGTGAAGGGAAGGGAACAAATAACATAACAAGTATCATGTTGATTGAGAAAGTGAACTGACTGGGTTAAACTTTTTCAATTCGATTGGATTGGTTTGATAGAACACACACACACACACCCACAGATTGGCACACAACAATCAATACGATCGCGAACGAGAATGGTTGAACGAATTAGCTCTGATTGGGCTTCAATCAACAGTGTAATGCTTACTAACAAGCCGATCAGGGATACGCTTACTATCTACCATTGGTCCGTTCATTCGACTATAAGACCGTTCGATTGTTGGCTCGCTCCTCGTCGTCGTCTCACCAATGGTTTATAACTCATGTGATATAAAGGCTAACTTTCATGAGTGCTTTACTGCACTGATATAGCAGCAAAAATTAGTTGTTCAGCTCGCTCGATTGGACATTCAATGGCATCAATTGGCTAGAATATGTAAGCGTTTGAGTGAGTGAGTGAGTGATGAGAACTCGTTGAGATGATGTCATTCAACTGGCGATGATTCTCAAGTGATTGCCGCCGCCTCTGTATATAAAGTGAAACACAGCATCGACACAGGTAATAATAACAATGAAAGGTGTATCAATAACCGTTACAGAGAATGGCTGCAGTCAAGCAGCTCAACAGCGGCAACAACTCAATGAACGATGAGACTGTCAAGCGAGCGAGCTAACAAACAAAAAACAACTGCCACTAGAAAAAAAGAGCAAATCCCTTTCGACGGTTAATCCGACGGCACAAACGAAAGTTTGCGACGGATAAACTGACGAACGAACAGACAAAAGGACGATCGTATATCGAACGTATCATGACCGAACAGCGTCACTCGCTTGTTGATACGGCTGTTGATGTGGTGTTGGTCGTGTTGTTCAGCGTTGTAGCGTTGGTGTATTTTGCTTTGCTTTGTTTTTGCATGTCTGTCTGCCTGTTTGCCGCCACTATTGTTACTATTGATATTGCCATAACAATTGCTATTATGGTTGAGCGTTCATTACGTTAAGCTAATCTGTGTCTCGTTAACGGCAGGCGTCAGCGTCGACATCAGAAGCAGCGTAACTCATCGTCCACGAAGACGACGATGGCGCCGATGATGTCCGATGAACCGATCGCTCATGAGCAGCGATAAACATGAATAGCGTTCAAATGTGTTTGTGTATGTGTGCTTGAAGCATAACGAAATACAATGCTCAGGTGGAAGCAAACGGACGCACGAATGAATGGACGAACGAACGAACGAATCATTGTAAACGAGACAAGTTGATCAAAGCAGCAGCACCAAGTGTTGGTCAAACAATGCATAAGTTGAAGGCAAAGTCAAAAGCTGAATGTAAAAGCAAAGGTGCACAGAATCAAAGAAAGGAATGAGAATATAATAAAATGTATGAATCTCTCACATTAGTTTAGCTATTGTAGTTCGACTTGACTTGAATCAAAATAGAAAAAATAAAAACATCTATGAACGAATAGTAGAACTGAGCTTCTTCGTCTGTTTTCACAACACTGTTATTTTTTGTGAGATACTAAAACCGAGCGCTCAAACACTGTGTGGCAATCAGAAACAAGTTACAAGCTAGCGAAGAGGTAACGAACAAATAATAATAAACTACTCTTCGTTTCTATATGCTACACTCCATGCTATGTGCCATACTGTGCGATGTGAATCTTGTGAATTTTATCGATTATTGGCGTCATTATGATCGTTAGTGTCACGACATCAGCAGTAGCAGCAACGGGAATCAAGTCAAAAGGTTGAAAAATCTAGAATTCCAAAAGTTGCCAAGTCAAAGCAATGGATTCATCTAATTAAGAGAGAAACTCAATTTGATTGAGCATATGAGCTAATGCTCTATCTGTTGTTTGCTGTTGGTATTGACCAACAAAAAATTTATGGCTCGTTGGGCATTAGATGCACCAGAAACCATAAACATTGATTGACTGACGACGTGAAATCGCCAAGTGCCTCGAGGCAACTGGTGTTCGCAATGAAAACTGTAAACTAAACACTCAACACTCAGCACTCAACAATGAAAACTGAACGAAACAAAAAAACTTAAATTTTTATTGATTGTATGATTGTGTGTGAGCCAATTCTTTCAGTTTATTGTTTTCCCTTCGGCAAGCCATTGCTCATAAACGCACTCATTTTGCTCGCTTTGAGGCTCTTTTTGCCCTCCTTCTTCTTGTAAGCTCATTAAATGCTGCTCTTTGAGTTCAGGTGGCATTTGAAGGCTTACAGGCTGTCAAAATCAAGCAACGGCAATTCGTTCGAATTTGATTGATTTTTAAACGTTACAATGAGTTCACAACACAATCTGTGAGAAAAATTGAACGATCAATTAATTGAGTTGAATTTTCTGAGCTTGGCTGACTTTTATGAGAAGCAACACTTGCTTTGCTTGTTCATCTTTACTTCACGCAGTGTGGACCACTGTGTATGTGTTTGTGTGCGGCAGATGTCGCCAATAATTAGCAGTAGTGGCAAAGTTGGGGCTAAAAGAAAAAGTAGATCATGCAGCATCTACTGAGCCATAAAACTATTGTTTAATAATCATTAATATTGTGAAGAAAGTGCCCGGTGGCCACCAAACACTCAGCCAGAAGCTCAAATATCTATCTAACAATCAAGAAAGCTTTCTTTGGGAAATTTGGTCCAAGTTGACATTCTACAAACGAACGAACGAACGAGCGGACAATGTAAACACTTCGGTGCAACAACTTTCAAGTTGCTGCAAGTTTGCAGTTTTATGAGTGCCGACACAAGTAATTAACGATCATCTAGGCCATCGATCATTGATTTGCCAATAGCAATGGCAAACGAAACGATATTGGCATTGTGATAATCACAGCCATCAGCCAGTTGCCGTGCCAAGTGTTTGTTCTGTGTTTGTGTGACATTCAACTGGACTTGTTATTTACTGTTGCATAACTTGTCCTGCTGCTGCATAGCCTGTTTCGCCAAGGAACACTCACAGCGACCTCAAACAATAGACCAATCAATCAATGTGTCAACTTGTTGGGACATTATAATTAGAGAGAGAGAGAGAGAGAGAGAAAATAAAATGAGAGAAACTCACCCGGGTATTCGTCGGGTAAATATAGAGGCGGGCCAGTCTTGTTGTCATAGGCTAACAATTGATTGTTCGCATCAACAACGTAGGCCAACATTGAACGCACACTGCACGCTTTATACAACAACAATGGCTGATTGTACAAATCTAACGTCGACGGTTGCACAGTGTTCGGCGGGCACATGATGACATCGTCGTCGTCGTCATCTTCTTGATTATTATCGTCATCATTCGTCACTACTGTTCGATCAACATGTGGATTGTTTGAAACTTTGGGCCTCTGCTGATGCGTCGCCTGTTGTTGTTGTTGTTGATGTTGTTGGCGACGCTGACGACCACCCACGACGCGGGCCTCGCGCAAGTTCTGCTCACGGCGCACATAAAGACGCGTGGCGGCCACACACGAGGCCACATCATCGAACGATTGCGCTCTCAAATGTGGCTGTGGTTGCCCTTGATTATTTATTATCACATCAGTTCGTTCGTGTTTTGAAATTTGCTGCTTAACATTTACGTCTTTGTTTAAACGCTGTTGCTTGTGACTGTTGGGTCCCAAATGACAATAAGACCACGAGGTCTTTTCCATGATTTCATCACCTGATTCGATGTCGTCGTCATTGGTGTCTTCGTCTTCGTGGTCGTCGTCATTTTCGTCGATTCTTGTGTCGACAGTCAAACTGTGCCTAACTTTTCTTGTCGAATCTTTGTCAAAATTGCTCAATTGCTGATGCACGTTGTTGTTGCTTGGTAGCTTATTGTATTGTATGCTTGATTGTTGTATCATTGAACTTGCGCTAGATGTGCCACCGATTAATCTCACTAATTGAGGCAAGTGGTATCGCCTCAGAAATTGGCGTGCATCTAAAGCTTCGTCGTCTACGTGCTCACTGATGCTTTCGACGATGCCATTGATGTTGGTGTTGCTGTTGAGGCCCTCGAATGAGGCGTCCCTCGTTAAGCCACTCGATAGATCGTGCATTTTCTCACCTGATCTCACGTTGAATAAAGTTGTTGAATAATTAGATATCGTCGTTGAAAAACTGTGCAATTAAATAACGTGTCTTGATTGCAACAATAGTTATCGCTGTTGTTACTCTTGTGGCGTTCAACGATCAACTAAAACAACTCACAGTAGCAACATCACTGGCATTAGCAACAACAATAAAGAGAGTAATTTGTTGTTGAGTTTGAGTTGGCAAGCTCGAGCACATTGAGCTTCTCCTTTTTTTTTCTCGTAGCCGACTCAAGAGTTGGTTTCAATTCAAATATAGCTCAAACTTAGGAAAAGATGCTCTTACTCTTAAGTTGGGAGTTGAGTTGAATCAAGTTAAGACTTACCTGTTGTACATCAAGCTTTACAGGTAAATAGAGCCAAATAACGGCATACACACACACTCACAAAAATCGGCAGGTAAAACTCGTTCCTAGCTCTTCGAACCCTTGCTTACGCTCGGAGCTCGAGCTTCGTCGAGTGCACAGCTGAGCGGGCGTTGCTGATCGTTGTCATTATTGTTATTGTGTGTGTTCTAATAAACAATACTTGTGCAGCTTGAGTCCATATTTTCTTAGAGATTTAAGCTTTAGATAATTTACCAACAGCAACCACCTGTTGCTGTTGGGCACTGGTCGTCGTCTGACAGTAACTGCGGTTTGTAACATTGCAAACATTGCTAATGGTAACCGGCAGTTGTGTTAACATTGGCCATAGTGTTGGGTTTAACATTGAGAAAGAGACAGATAGAGAGAGAGAGAGAGAGAGGTATTACGATGATCCGGCGACATTGAATACTGTTGCTGTTGTTCATTGAGTGTTCGTTGACTTTTTGACGCTGTGCGAAATAAAGACAAAAGCTTAGTAATAATTTGATTCGATTCGATCGTTTGCACGGAATATCGTTGGCTCGAAATGCACGACCAACTAGTTAGTTCGTTATACCTAAGTTATGTTAGTTGCAGTGTTGAATATTATTATTGAGCGTGGGATTTTGTGTCGAACACACCTTGATAGTTTTTACTCAGTTAATTTTTATTTTAAACTTGAATCACGTGGACTACAATTGACAGACACGTTACAGAGCTCACTGCTGTAACGTGAACTGTGTAAGTTTCGCCTTAAGAAAGACATTGAAAAACGAAAACAACGATCTTTGATGAGAATGATCTTTGAGATCGTTACTTTGCTTTGATTGACTGCCATTTAATTCGTTCTAAACTTTGCTACAACAATAACCAATAGAGACAGCTCCACTACTGACTGCGACTATTGATGACAACTAGTGACACATGCGGGCCATCATTCATAGACAAATTCAAGACGCTCGATTCCAATTCAATTGACGGCCAATCAGTCCAATAGTCAGTGACACACTCACGACGAGCCTCCACTTGTCGTTGACTTGGTTTGTTGCTCTAAAGCGTGCTGTTCGCCACGCAGGTGACGACAGACTCGTGTAATAAAGGAAATAGAGGAAGCTTCTGACAAAATCTCCCTCTCACTCTATATCTAATCACGAACAATGCACGTAACGGACGTCTGAAAACACAAAGGTATTGCTATGTCAAAGTTATTGTTGTTACTTTTGCTGTAAAACGAACCATTGTTACTCATCAAGATTGCACACTTGGTTGTTAGAATTTTAGATAAACATTGTTGTCAGTGTTGTTTAGCTTTTCTTTTCCTAACTATTGGTTGGCAAGATTTGTTGTTGCTACTGTTAGCTTATTAGATTGTCAGTAGATGGATGTGCATTTGCATTGTGTCACGACCATTGATAGACACAATTACTTTGTGTTGTGTGTTGATGAGCCAACGTGAAATTAGAGACTGTGTAAACAATGGACACACTTGGACAACAACTTGTTAGATTACGCCACTTGTGAGATTACACGTTCACATAACACGTTTTCAGTGGACACAATTCATTCACACTCTGTACTCAACCGATTGCTGTTGCTATTGCTGCTCATAATTTGCTGCTTATAATTCTTTAATTCACAATTGAAGGAACACGCATTCTTCAATGTACGCTATACATCAACACTCATTCAACGAATAGCTCTAATTTTAATCGAGTCGATTACTATTTGCTCTAACGAAGCAAAGCGAAAAGATCGATCGGTGTAAGAGATCAAAGTATCGAGAATAATATCAATTCGATGGCTCGCAAAAAAATTGCAAGTCAATAATAATCAGGCGCCCAAATTTCAATTTACAATATGCGATTGACTATTTCTGTTCAAGTCCCTTGCTCATTCAATTCAGTTGGTCTTTAGATTTTAATTTTATCGATCTCGCTCTTTTGTATTGTTATGAGAGCATTATTCCAATTGGAGTCGCGATTATTTTTACTATAATTGTTCTCAATGAAGTAGTAGTTGGCTATCTTTGGCACCGTAAGATAACGACAACGACAACAACAGAAACAACAAGTGTTGTTGGATTGAATTGAATTGTGAAGAGCTGTAAGTTCGATTAAAAATATTATTATTGCTATTATAAGGTAAAGTCTTAAATAAGATTCCGAACATCAACGGGCAACGGCAACAAAGTTATATCTATCTGTTTTTGGTGTTCAACGACTATCAAATGTGAAAAAGAGCGCCGAACAAGAAAAGATTGATTTTTGCACATGCAACAAGTCAAGTTTACTCAGACTGTGAGTTAACATTGGTTATTATCGTAGTCTGGCAACTGTATGGCTCTCATTCGCTCAGCAACAACTACGACTTTGACGGCGTAAGCTAAGGGACAAAGTCGTAGCTTGTAAAATAGCAGCAGTCAGTCAGAAATTATTCTACAAGAAGACACAAGTGCGAATGCGAGAGTGTATTCGCGCAAAGTACAGTTATTTTCATGTTCTTTATCTTGTTCATGTTCGTAACGAGATGTTGTAAAAGGTAAATTAAACAACATGTGGGAGAATAAAGCACTTACGCTTCTGGAACTTCAGAGCGCGAGAATTACTGATTTGATTCGACATTAAATAATCAGAATACTAAAGTTGAGTTTGCAGAAAGTGAGCAATAACAACAGCATCAATAATCAATGGGCAATGTGCAATTTCAATTTTATTATATTGTTTGCCAATTACATCGAAAATAGAATAATTTCTGTTCTCTTACGTTGTCGTCCTTGGCTCATGCTCAATCAAATTGCCAATTAAATATCGACATTGTCCGGATGATAAAGAACGCCGGCGACGATTCTACTTTTGCCAAGATGAAGCCGGACAAATCATATCGAATCAAAAGTTGGACAACATTTCAATCATAAACGCTGTTCTTTTTTAATCAGTGCTTGATAAGATATCATCAATCGGATCACGTTCATATCATAGATGATATATCGGCAGACTATCAAATCGATCGCCCACATACACAGCCGCAAACATTTTAGCATTATTGACAAAGCATTTATCATCGTTGCCTTGGAAAATCATGTGGTTTTTGTTCGTGAGCACGTTCGACTCTGAATTTGAAAGGATATTTTTTGTCAAACAAACTGGAAATTGGTCAGCGTTGATGATACATGATTTTGCTCACTATGTTTCTCTCTAAGTTTAATCAAATCAGTCATCAATGGTCTGTTGCAAATTACAGCCCGAAACAAGCTCATCAACGCGCATTGAAATAGCTTGTTTTGTCGAGCCAATTAGTTGTTGTTCGTCAAATAACTTCTACTTGAGGCAGTGAGAGTGAAAAATTAATAATAATAATAATAATAATGTTTAACATTGAACAGTGAGCATTCGGTTAGACTGACGATTTAGCCACAGACACGCAGAATGACAGAGAGAAGGATCGACCGACCAACCAACCGACAAATGGCAGAACAGAAGAGGATAAAAAATTAATTAACTAAGCGCGCTTGTCAAAGTAATTCGCCACTACCACTCACAGATGATATCGTTTTGTGTAAGCATTAGTACAGCAGTGTTGGTGTTAGTGTTAGTGTGTATGTCCACGATCAACTACTGTATTTTCTGTTCATACACTTGTAGCTCGCCCACGTGTCGAATTCGCACGACATTATCGAATTAAAATAACAGTAAGCCAATAACAGTGGACGGCTTATTATTGCAATCTGCAACACAAGCAAGCAAGCCAGCCAGCCAGTCAGTCAGCCAGTGATTGCCATTGTAATCTGTGATTGAATGAAAAATTGTGAAGGTGAATATATTTTTATCGAATAAACGTTTTGTCGCTCAACATGATCGAATCGCAATCGAACTGTTTGTTGCTTGTTCAATTCAATTATTCAGTTGATGTGTTTTGCTAGCAACAACAACTACCGGCCATCGTCATCATCATCTTAGAGCTCACAAACCTTCGGATGTCCAACACACGAGCTTTTCATGAATGAAATTCGATCAAGCTCAAGTCTGTCAAGCTTGTATGTTTGTCGTGTGTCTCTTGAGCCCGCACAGTTTGTTACATGGGCAAGCTTTGTAACAAAATGAATATACTCAGTTTGTGTGAAACAAACTGAAAAGTTAATCTAGCACGAGAGAAAAAACGAGAAAAAAGATGTAACTGCTTGATAGTTGTTTCTTCTTCTATTTGGCCATAGCTAAGAAGAGGGAGAGAGCGCAAATGCCAGTTCGAGTATCAATGCAAGCCTTATGCAAATATTATCATCGCCTACACCATTACACTGTTCTGTGGTCACTCTAAGCGTTGGTGTGACCAAAACTCGTGACCACCCAAGGCGTGCGAGCTCAATTCAATTCCACAACTCACAGCAATAACAAAAAATACACACAAATGTCACCCACACACACACACACACACACACACACACACACACACACACACACACACAC